>JAPDOI010001226.1:0-206873 GCA_029168955.1 Aplectana chamaeleonis
GGATATAGCACTATTTCGAGTACTCGACTTTTCGACTGTAGTCGGATATCGCACTTTTTCGGATATTCGGATTTTCGACTGTAGTCGGATATCGCACTATTTCGAGTATTCGACTTTTCGACTGTAGTCGGATATCGCACTTTTTCGTATAGTCGACTTTTTGACTGTAGTCGGATATCGCACTATTTCGAGTATTCGACTTTTCGACTATAGTCGGATATCGCACTTTTTCGGATATTCGGATTTTCGACTGTAGTCGGATATCGCACTATTTCGAGTATTCGACTTTTCGACTATAGTCGGATATCGCACTTTTTCGGATATTCGGATTTTCGACTGTAGTCGGATATCGCACTATTTCGAGTATTCGACTTTTCGACTATAGTCGGATATCGCACTTTTTCGTATAGTCGACTTTTTGACTGTAGTCGGATATCGCACTATTTCGAGTATTCGACTTTTCGACTATAGTCGGATATCGCACTTTTTCGTATAGTCGACTTTTCGACTATAGTCGGATATCGCACTATTTCGAGTATTCGACTTTTCGACTATAGTCGGATATCGCACTTTTTCGGATATTCGGATTTTCGACTGTAGTCGGATATCGCACTTTTTCGTATAGTCGACTTTTTGACTGTAGTCGGATATCGCACTATTTCGAGTATTCGACTTTTCGACTGTAGTCGGATATCGCACTATTTCGAGTATTCGACTTTTCGACTATAGTCGGATATCGCACTATTTCGAGTATTCGACTTTTCGACTATAGTCGGATATCGCACTTTTTCGGATATTCGGATTTTCGACTGTAGTCGGTTATCGCACTATTTTGAGTATTCGACTTTTCGACTATAGTCGGATATCGCACTTTTTCAAATAGTCGACTTTTCGACTGTAGTCGGATATGGCACTATTTCGAGTATTCGACTTTTCGACTGTAGTCGGATATCGCACTATTTCGAGTATTCGACTTTTCGACTATAGTCGGATATCGCACTATTTCGAGTATTCGACTTTTCGACTATAGTCGGATATCGCACTTTTTCGTATAGTCGACTTTTTGACTGTAGTCGGATATCGCACTATTTCGAGTATTCGACTTTTCGACTATAGTCGGATATCGCACTTTTTCAAATAGTCGACTTTTCGACTGTAGTCGGATATCGCACTATTTCGAATATTCGACTTTTCGACTATAGTCGGATATCGCACTTTTTCGTATAGTCGACTTTTTGACTGTAGTCGGATATCGCACTATTTCGAATATTCGACTTTTCGACTATAGTCGGATATCGCACTATTTCGTATAGTCGACTTTTCGACTGTAGTCGGATATCGCACTTTTTCGAATAGTCGACTTTTCGACTGTAGGCGGATATCGCACTTTTTCGAATATTCGACTTTTCGACTGTAGTCGGATATCGCACTTTTTCGATAATTCGACTTTTCGACTATAGTCGGATATCGCACTTTTTCGTATAGTCGACTTTTTGACTGTAGTCGGATATCGCACTATTTCGAGTATTCGACTTTTCGACTATAGTCGGATATCGCACTTTTTCGGATATTCGGATTTTCGACTGTAGTCGGATATCGCACTATTTCGAGTATTCGACTTTTCGACTATAGTCGGATATCAAACTTTTTCGGATATTTGGATTTTCGACTGTAGTCGGATATAGCACTATTTCGAGTACTCGACTTTTCGACTGTAGTCGGATATCGCACTTTTTCGAATATTCGACTTTTCGACTATAGTCGGATATCGCACTTTTTCGAATACTCGACTTTTCGACTGTAGTCGGATATCGCACTATTTCGAGTATTCGACTTTTCGACTATAGTCGGATATCGCACTTTTTCGGATATTCGACTTTTCGACTATAGTCGGATATCGCACTTTTTCAAATAGTCGACTTTTCGACTGTAGTCGGATATCGCACTATTTCGAGTATTCGACTTTTCGACTGTAGTCGGATATCGCACTATTTCGAGTATTCGACTTTTCGACTATAGTCGGATATCGCACTATTTCGAGTATTCGACTTTTCGACTATAGTCGGATATCGCACTTTTTCGGATATTCGGATTTTCGACTGTAGTCGGATATCGCACTATTTCGAGTATTCGACTTTTCGACTGTAGTCGGATATCGCACTATTTCGAGTATTCGACTTTTCGACTATAGTCGGATATCGCACTTTTTCGAATAGTCGACTTTTCGACTGTAGTCGGATATCGCACTATTTCGAGTATTCGACTTTTCGACTATAGTCGGATATCGCACTTTTTCGGATATTCGGATTTTCGACTGTAGTCGGATATCGCACTTTTCGAATATTCGACTTTTCGACTGTAGTCGGATATCGCACTGTTTCGACTGTTCGACTTTTCGACTGTAGTCGGATATCGCACTATTTCGAGTATTCGACTTTTCGACTATAGTCGGATATCGCACTTTTTCAAATAGTCGACTTTTCGACTGTAGTCGGATATGGCACTATTTCGAGTATTCGACTTTTCGACTGTAGTCGGATATCGCACTTTTTCGTATAGTCGACTTTTTGACTGTAGTCGGATATCGCACTATTTCGAGTATTCGACTTTTCGACTATAGTCGGATATCGCACTATTTCGAGTATTCGACTTTTCGACTATAGTCGGATATCGCACTATTTCGAGTATTCGACTTTTCGACTATAGTCGGATATCGCACTTTTTCGGATATTTGGCTTTTCGACTATAGTCGGATATGGCACTATTTCGAATATTCGACTTTTTGACTGTAGTCGGATATGGCACTTTTTCGAATAGTCGACTTTTCGACTGTAGTAGGATATCGCACTTTTTCGAATATTCGACTTTTCGACTGTAGTCGAATATCGCCTTTTTTCGAATATTCGACTTTTTGACTGTAGTCGGATATCGCACTTTTTCGAATATTCGACTTTTCGACTATAGTCGGATATCGCACTTTTTCGGATATTTGGCTTTTCGACTATAGTCGGATATGGCACTATTTCGAATATTCGACTTTTCGACTATAGTCGGATATGTTACTATTTCGAAAATTCGACTTTTCGACTATAGTGGGATACCGCACTATTTCGAATACTCGACTTCTCGACTGTAGTCGGATATCGCACTTTTTCGGATATTCGGCTTTTCGACTATAGTCGGATATGGCACTATTTCGAAAATTCGACTTTTCGACTATAGTCGGATATCGCACTTTTTCGGATATTCGGCTTTTCGACCATAGTCGGATATCGCACTTTTTCGGATATTCGGCTTTTCGACTGCAGTCGGATATCGCACTTTTTCGAATAGTCGATTATTCGACTATAGTCGGGTATCGCACTTTTTCGAATAGTGGACTTTTCGACTGTAGTCGGATATCGCACTATTTCGAATATTCGACTTTTCGGCTATAGTCGGATATCGCACTTTTTCGGATATTCGGCTTTTCGACTATAGTCGGATATCGCACTTTTTCGGATATTCGGATTTTCGACTATAGTCGGATATCGCACTTTTTCGAATATTCGACTTTTCGACTGTAGTCGAATATCGCCTTTTTTCGAATATTCGACTTTTTGACTATAGTCGGGTATCGCACTTTTTCGAATAGTGGACTTTTTGACTGTAGTCGGATATCGCACTTTTTCGAATAGTCGACTTTTCGACTGTAGGCGGATATCGCACTTTCTCGAATATTCGACTTTTCCGACTGTAGTCGGATATCGCACTTTTTCGAATATTCGACTTTTTGACTGTAGTCGGATATGGCACTTTTTCGAATATTCGACTTTTCGACTGTAGTCGGATATCGCACTTTTTCGAATATTCGACTTTTCGACTATAGTCGGATATCGCACTTTTTCGAATATTCGACTTTTCGACTATAGTCGGATATCGCACTTTTTCGAATATTCGACTTTTTGACTGTAGTCGGATATCGCACTATTTCGAATATTCGACTTTTCGACTATAGTCGGATATCGCACTTTTTCGAATAGTCGACTTTTCGACTGTAGTCGGATATCGCACTTTTTCGAATAGTCGACTTTACGACTATAGTCGGATATCGCACTTTTTCGAATAGTCGACTTTTCGACTGTAGTCGGATATCGCACTTTTTCGAATATTCGACTTTTTGACTGTAGTCGGATATCGCACTATTTCGAGTATTCGACTTTTTGACTGTAGTCGGATATCGCACTATTTCGAATATTCGACTTTTTGACTGTAGTCGGATATCGCACTATTTCGAATATTCGACTTTTCGACTGTAGTCGGATATCGCACTTTTTCGAATAGTCGACTTTACGACTATAGTCGGATATCGCACTTTTTCGGATATTCGACTTTTTGACTGTAGTCGGATATCGCACTATTTCGAGTATTCGACTTTTCGACTATAGTCGGATATCGCACTTTTTCGAATAGTCGACTTTTCGACTGTAGTCGGATATCGCACTTTTTCGAATAGTCGACTTTTCGACTGTAGTCGGATATCGCACTTTTTCGAATATTCGACTTTTCGACTGTAGTCGGATATCGCACTTTTTCGAATATTCGACTTTTCGACTGTAGTCGGATATCGCACTTTTTCGAATATTCGACTTTTCGACTGTAGTCGGATATCGCACTTTTTCGAATATTCGACTTTTCGACTATAGTCGGTTATCGCATTTTTTCGAATATTCCACTTTTCGACTGTAGTCGGATATCGCACTTTTTCGAATATTCGACTTTTCGACTGTAGTCGGATATTGCACTTTTTCGAATATTCGACTTTTCGACTATAGTCGGATATCGCACTTTTTCGAATATTCGACTTTTTGACTGTAGTCGGATATGGCACTTTTTCGAATAGTCGACTTTTCGACTGTAGTCGGATATCGCACTTTTTCGAATATTCGACTTTTCGACTGTAGTCGAATATCGCCTTTTTTCGAATATTCGACTTTTTGACTGTAGTCGGATATCGCACTTTTTCGAATATTCGACTTTTCGACTATAGTCGGATATCGCACTTTTTCGGATATTCGGCTTTTCGACTATAGTCGGATATGGCACTATTTCGAAAATTCGACTTTTCGACTATAGTCGGATATCGCACTTTTTTGAATATTCGACTTTTCGACTGTAGTCGAATATCGCCTTTTTTCGAATATTCGACTTTTTGACTGTAGTCGGATATCGCACTATTTCGAAAATTCGACTTTTCGACTATAGTCGGATATCGCACTTTTTCGGATATTCGGCTTTTCGACTATAGTCGGATATGGCACTATTTCGAAAATTCGACTTTTCGATTATAGTCGGATATCGCACTATTTCGAATACTCGACTTTTCGACTATAGTCGGATATCGCACTTTTTTGAATATTCGACTTTTCGACTGTAGTCGGATATCGCACTTTTTCGAATAGTCGACTTTACGACTGTAGGCGGATATCGCACTTTTTCGAATATTCGACTGTTCGACTGTAGTCGGATATCGCACTTTTTCGAATATTCGACTTTTCGACTATAGTCGGATATCGCACTTTTTCGGATATTCGGCTTTTCGACTATAGTCGGATATGGCACTATTTCGAAAATTCGACTTTTCGACTATAGTCGGATATCGCACTTTTTTGAATATTCGACTTTTCGACTGTAGTCGAATATCGCCTTTTTTCGAATATTCGACTTTTTGACTGTAGTCGGATATCGCACTTTTTCGAATATTCGACTTTTCGACTATAGTCGGATATCGCACTTTTTCGGATATTCGGCTTTTCGACTATAGTCGGATATGGCACTATTTCGAAAATTCGACTTTTCGACTATAGTCGGATATCGCACTTTTTCGGATATTCGGCTTTTCGACTATAGTCGGATATGGCACTATTTCGAAAATTCGACTTTTCGACTATAGTCGGATATCGCACTTTTTCGAATATTCGACTTTTCGACTATAGTCGGATATCGCACTTTTTCGAACACTCGACTTCTCGACTGTAGTCGGATATCGCACTATTTCGAGTATTCGACTTTTCGACTATAGTCGGATATCGCACTTTTTCAAATATTCGACTTTTCGACTGTAGTCGGATATCGCACTTTTTCGAATATTCGACTTTTCGACTGTAGTCGGATATCGCACTTTTTCGAATATTCGATTTTTCGATTGTAGTCGGATATCGCACTTTGTCGAATATTCGATTTTTCGAATATAGTCGGATATCGCACTTTTTCAAATATTCGACTTTTCGACTGTAGTCGGATATCGCACTTTTTCGAATATTCGACTTTTCGACTGTAGTCGGATATCGCACTTTTTCGAATATTCGATTTTTTGATTGTAGTCGGATATCGCACTATTTCGAGTACTCGACTTTTCGACTGTAGTCGGATATCGCACTTTTCGAATATTCGACTTTTCGACTATAGTCGGATATCGCACTTTTTCGAATATTCGACTTTTCGACTGTAGTCGGATATCGCACTTTTTCGAATATTCGACTTTTCGACTATAGTCGGATATCTCACTTCGAATATTCGACTTTTCGACTGTAGTCGGATATCGCACTTTTTCGAATATTCGACTTTTCGACTGTAGTCGGATATCGCACTTTTTCGAATATTCGACTTTTTGACTGTAGTCGGATATCGCACTATTTCGAATATTCGACTTTTCGACTATAGTCGGATATCGCACTTTTTCGAATATTCGACTTTTCGACTGTAGTCGGATATCGCACTTTTTCGATAATTCGACTTTTCGACTATAGTCGGATATCGCACTTTTTCGGATATTCGGCTTTTCGACTATAGTCGGATATCGCACTTTTTCGTATAGTCGACTTTTTGACTGTAGTCGGATATCGCACTATTTCGAGTATTCGACTTTTCGACTATAGTCGGATATCGCACTTTTTCGACTATTCGACTTTTCGACTGTAGTCGGATATCGCACTATTTCGAGTATTCGACTTTTCGACTATAGTCGGATATCGCACTTTTTCGAATAGTCGACTTTTCGACTGTAGTCGGATATCGCACTTTTTCGGATATTCGGCTTTTCGACTATAGTCGGATATCGCACTTTTTCGTATAGTCGACTTTTTGACTGTAGTCGGATATCGCACTATTTCGAGTATTCGACTTTTCGACTATAGTCGGATATCGCACTTTTTCGAATAGTCGACTTTTCGACTGTAGTCGGATATCGCACTATTTCGAGTATTCGACTTTTCGACTATAGTCGGATATCGCACTTTTTCGGATATTCGGCTTTTCGACTATAGTCGGATATCGCACTTTTTCGAATAGTCGACTTTTCGACTGTAGTCGGATATCGCACTTTTTCGGATATTCGGATTTTCGACTGTAGTCGGATATCGCACTATTTCGAGTATTCGACTTTTCGACTATAGTCGGATATCGCACTATTTCGAGTATTCGACTTTTCGACTATAGTCGGATATCGCACTTTTTCAAATAGTCGACTTTTCGACTGTAGTCGGATATCGCACTATTTCGAATATTCGACTTTTCGACTATAGTCGGATATCGCACTTTTTCGTATAGTCGACTTTTTGACTGTAGTCGGATATCGCACTATTTCGAGTATTCGACTTTTCGACTATAGTCGGATATCGCACTTTTTCAAATAGTCGACTTTTCGACTGTAGTCGGATATCGCACTATTTCGAATATTCGACTTTTCGACTATAGTCGGATATCGCACTTTTTCGAATATTCGACTTTTTGACTGTAGTCGGATATCGCACTATTTCGAATATTCGACTTTTCGACTATAGTCGGATATCGCACTTTTTCGAATAGTCGACTTTTCGACTGTAGTCGGATATCGCACTTTTTCGAATATTCGACTTTTCGACTATAGTCGGATATCGCACTTTTTCGAATACTCGACTTTTCGACTGTAGTCGGATATCGCACTATTTCGAGTATTCGACTTTTCGACTATAGTCGGATATCAAACTTTTTCGGATATTTGGATTTTCGACTGTAGTCGGATATAGCACTATTTCGAGTACTCGACTTTTCGACTGTAGTCGGATATCGCACTTTTTCGAATATTCGACTTTTCGGCTATAGTCGGATATCGCACTTTTTCGGATATTCGGCTTTTCGACTATAGTCGGATATCGCACTTTTTCGGATATTCGGATTTTCGACTATAGTCGGATATGGCACTATTTCGAAAATTCGACTTTTCGACTATAGTCGGATATCGCACTATTTCGAATACTTGACTTTTCGACTATAGTCGGATATCGCACTTTTTCGGATATTCGGCTTTTCGACTATAGTCGGATATGGCACTATTTCGAAAATTCGACTTTTCGACTATAGTCGGATATCGCACTTTTTCGGATATTCGGCTTTTCGACTATAGTCGGATATCGCACTTTTTCGAATACTCGACTTTTCGACTGCAGTCGGATATCGCACTTTTTCGAATAGTCGATTATTCGACTATAGTCGGGTATCGCACTTTTTCGAATAGTGGACTTTTCGACTGTAGTCGGATATCGCACTATTTCGAATATTCGACTTTTCGGCTATAGTCGGATATCGCACTTTTTCGGATATTCGGCTTTTCGACTATAGTCGGATATCGCACTATTTCGAATACTCGACTTTTCGACTATAGTCGGATATCGCACTTTTCGAATATTCGACTTTTCGACTGTAGTCGGATATCGCACTATTTCGAATATTCGACTTTTCGACTGTAGTCGGATATAGCACTATTTCGAGTATTCGACTTTTCGACTGTAGTCGGATATCGCACTTTTTCGAATATTCGACTTTTCGACTATAGTCGGATATCGCACTTTTTCGAATACTCGACTTTTCGACTGTAGTCGGATATCGCACTTTTTCGAATAGTCGACTTTTCGACTGTAGGCGGATATCGCACTTTTTCGAATATTCGACTTTTCGACTGTAGTCGGATATCGCACTATTTCGAATATTCGACTTTTCGACTGTAGTCGGATATCGCACTTTTTCAAATAGTCGACTTTTCGACTATAGTCGGATATCACACTTTTTCAAATAGTCGACTTTTCGACTGTAGTCGGATATCGCACTATTTCGAATATTCAACTTTTCGACTATAGTCGGATATCACACTTTTTCAAATAGTCGACTTTTCGACTGTAGTCGGATATCGCACTATTTCGAGTATTCGACTTTTCGACTATAGTCGGATATCACACTTTTTCAAATAGTCGACTTTTCGACTGTAGTCGGATATCGCACTATTTCGAGTATTCGACTTTTCGACTATAGTCGGATATCGCACTTTTTCGGATATTCGGATTTTCGACTGTAGTCGGATATCGCACTATTTCGAGTATTCGACTTTTCGACTATAGTCGGATATCGCACTTTTTCGGATATTCGGATTTTCGACTGTAGTCGGATATCGCACTATTTCGAGTATTCGACTTTTCGACTATAGTCGGATATCGCACTTTTTCGTATAGTCGACTTTTCGACTGTAGTCGGATATCGCACTTTTTCGAATATTCGACTTTTCGACTGTAGTCGGATATCGCACTTTTTCGAATATTCGACTTTTTGACTGTAGTCGGATATCGCACTATTTCGAATATTCGACTTTTCGACTATAGTCGGATATCGCACTTTTTCGAATACTCGACTTTTCGACTGTAGTCGGATATCGCACTTTTTCGAATAGTCGACTTTTCGACTGTAGGCGGATATCGCACTTTTTCGAATATTCGACTTTTCGACTGTAGTCGGATATCGCACTTTTTCGAATATTCGACTTTTTGACTGTAGTCGGATATCGCACTATTTCGAATATTCGACTTTTCGACTGTAGTCGGATATCGCACTTTTTCGAATATTCGACTTTTTGACTGTAGTCGGATATCGCACTATTTCGAATATTCGACTTTTCGACTATAGTCGGATATCGCACTTTTTCGAATAGTCGACTTTTCGACTGTAGTCGGATATCGCACTTTTTCGAATATTCGACTTTTCGACTGTAGTCGGATATCGCACTTTTTCGAATATTCGACTTTTTGACTGTAGTCGGATATCGCACTATTTCGAATATTCGACTTTTCGACTATAGTCGGATATCGCACTTTTTCGGATATTCGGCTTTTCGACTATAGTCGGATATCGCACTTTTTCGGATATTCGACTTTTCGACTGTAGTCGGATATCGCGCTTTTTCGAATAGTCGACTTTCCGACTATAGTCGGATATCGCACTTTTTCGTATAGTCGACTTTTTGACTGTAGTCGGATATCGCACTATTCCGAGTATTCGACTTTTCGACTATAGTCGGATATCGCACTTTTTCGTATAGTCGACTTTTTGACTGTAGTCGGATATCGCACTATTTCGAGTATTCGACTTTTCGACTATAGTCGGATATCGCACTTTTTCGGATATTCGGATTTTCGACTGTAGTCGGATATCGCACTTTTTCGAATACTCGACTTTTCGACTATAGTCGGATATCGCACTTTTTCGGATATTCGGATTTTCGACTGTAGTCGGATATCGCACTATTTCGAGTATTCGACTTTTTGACTGTAGTCGGATATTGCACTTTTTCGTATAGTCGACTTTTTGACTGTAGTCGGATATCGCACTATTTCGAGTATTCGACTTTTTGACTGTAGTCGGATATTGCACTTTTTCGTATAGTCGACTTTTTGACTGTAGTCGGATATCGCACTATTTCGGGTATTCGACTTTTCGACTATAGTCGGATATCGCACTTTTTCGGATTTTCGGATTTTCGACTGTAGTCGGATATCGCACTATTTCGAGTATTCGACTTTTCGACTATAGTCGGATATCGCACTTTTTCGGATATTCGGATTTTCGACTGTAGTCGGATATCGCACTATTTCGAATATTCGACTTTTCGACTATAGTCGGATATCGCACTTTTTCGGATATTCGGATTTTCGACTGTAGTCGGATATCGCACTATTTCGAGTATTCGACTTTTCGACTATAGTCGGATATCGCACTATTTCGAGTATTCGACTTTTTGACTGTAGTCGGATATCGCACTATTTCGAGTATTCGACTTTTCGACTATAGTCGGATATCGCACTTTTTCGGATATTCGGCTTTTCGACTATAGTCGGATATCGCACTTTTTCGAATAGTCGACTTTTCGACTGTAGTCGGATATCGCACTTTTTCGGATATTCGGATTTTCGACTGTAGTCGGATATCGCACTATTTCGAGTATTCGACTTTTTGACTGTAGTCGGATATCGCACTATTTCGAGTATTCGACTTTTCGACTATAGTCGGATATCGCACTTTTTCGGATATTCGGCTTTTCGACTATAGTCGGATATCGCACTTTTTCGGATATTCGGATTTTCGACTGTAGTCGGATATCGCACTATTTCGAGTATTCGACTTTTCGACTATAGTCGGATATCGCACTTTTTCAAATAGTCGACTTTTCGACTGTAGTCGGATATCGCACTATTTCGAATATTCGACTTTTCGACTATAGTCGGATATCGCACTTTTTCGGATATTCGGATTTTCGACTGTAGTCGGATATCGCACTATTTCGAATATTCGATTTTTTGACTGTAGTCGGATCTCGCTCTTTTTCGAATATTCGAATTTTTGACTGTAGTCGGATATCGCACTATTTCGAATATTCGACTTTTCGACTATAGTCGGATATCGCACTTTTTCGGATATTCGGCTTTTCGACTATAGTCGGATATGGCACTATTTCGAAAATTCGACTTTTCGACCATAGTCGGATATCGCACTTTTTCGAATATTCGACTTTTTGACTGTAGTCGGATGTCGCACTTTTTCGAATAGTCGACTTTTCGACTGTAGTCGGATATCGCACTTTTTCGAATAGTCGACTTTTCGACTATAGTCGGATATCGCACTTTTTTGAATATTCGACTTTTCGACTGTAGTCGAATATCGCCTTTTTTCGAATATTCGACTTTTCGACTGTAGTCGGATATCGCACTTTTTCGAATATTCGACTTTTCGACTATAGTCGGATATCGCACTTTTTTGGATATTCGGCTTTTCGACTATAGTCGGATATCGCACTTTTTCGGATATTCGGCTTTTCGACTATAGTCGGATATCGCACTTTTTCGAATATTCGACTTTTCGACTATAGTCGGATATCGCACTTTTTCGATAATTCGACTTTTCGACTATAGTCGGATATCGCACTTTTTCGGATATTCGCCTTTTCGACTATAGTCGGATATCGCACTTTTTCGAATATTCGACTTTTCGACTGTAGTCGGATATCGCACTTTTTCGAATATTCGACTTTTCGGCTGTAGTCGGATATCGCACTTTTCCGAATATTCGACTTTTCGACTATAGTCGGATATCGCACTTTTTCGAATATCCGACTTTTCGACTGTAGCTGGATATCGCACTTTTTCAAATAGTCGACTTTTCGACTGCAGTCGGATATCGCACTGTTTCGAATATTCGACTTTTCGACTATAGTCGGATATCGCACTTTTTCGAATATTCGACTTTTCGACTGTAGTCGGATATCGCACTTTTTCGAATATTCGACTTTTCGACTATAGTCGGATATCGCACTTTTTCGAATATTCGACTTTCCAACTGTAGTCGGATATTGCACTTTTTCGAATACTCGACTTCTCGACTATAGTCGGACATCGCACTTTTTCGTATATTCGACTTCTCGACTATAGTCGGACATCGCACTTTTCCGAATATTGGTCTTTTCGACTGCAGTCGAATATCGCACTTTTTCGAATATTCGGCTTTTCGACTGTAGTTGGACATCGCACTCTTTCGAGTGTTGAACTTTTCGACTATAGTCGGATATCGCACTTTTTCGGGAATTCGACTTTTCGACTGCAGTTGGACTTCGCACTCTTTCGAATATTCGATTTTTCGACTGTAGTCGGATATCGCACTTTTTCGTATATTCGACTTCTCGACTATAGTCGGACATCGCACTTTTTCAAATAGTCGACTTTTCGACTGTAGTCGGATATCGCACTATTTCGAATATTCAACTTTTCGACTATAGTCGGATATCGCACTTTTTCGGATATTCGGATTTTCGACTGTAGTCGGATATCGCACTTTTTCGAATACTCGACTTTTCGACTATAGTCGGATATCGCACTTTTTCGGATATTCGGATTTTCGACTGTAGTCGGATATCGCACTATTTCGAGTATTCGACTTTTTGACTGTAGTCGGATATCGCACTATTTCGAGTATTCGACTTTTCGACTATAGTCGGATATCGCACTTTTTCGGATATTCGGATTTTCGACTGTAGTCGGATATCGCACTTTTTCGAATACTCGACTTTTCGACTATAGTCGGATATCGCACTTTTTCGGATATTCGGATTTTCGACTGTAGTCGGATATCGCACTTTTTCAAATAGTCGACTTTTCGACTGTAGTCGGATATCGCACTATTTCGAGTATTCGACTTTTCGACTATAGTCGGATATCGCACTTTTTCGAATAGTCGACTTTTCGACTGTAGTCGGATATCGCACTTTTTCGGATATTCGGATTTTCGACTGTAGTCGGATATCGCACTATTTCGTATAGTCGACTTTTTGACTGTAGTCGGATATCGCACTATTTCGAGTATTCGACTTTTCGACTGTAGTCGGATATTGCACTTTTTCGAATATTCGACTTTTTGACTGTAGTCGGATATCGCACTTTCTCGAATATTCGACTTTTCGACTGTAGTCGGATATCGCACTTTTTCGAATATTCGACTTTTCGACTGTAGTCGAATATCGCCTTTTTTCGAATATTCGACTTTTTGACTGTAGTCGGATATCGCACTTTTTCGAATATTCGACTTTTCGACTATAGTCGGGTATCGCACTTTTTCGAATAGTGGACTTTTTGACTGTAGTCGGATATCGCACTTTTTCGAATATTCGACTTTTCGACTATAGTCGGATATCGCACTTTTTCGGATATTCGGCTTTTCGACTATAGTCGGATATCGCACTTTTTCGAATATTCGACTTTTCGACTATAGTCGGATATCGCACTTTTTCGAATAGTCGACTTTTCGACTGTAGTCGGATATCGCACTATTTCGAATATTCGACTTTTCGACTGTAGTCGGATATCGCACTATTTCAAATATTCGACTTTTCGACTAAAGTCGGATATCGCACTTTTTCGAATATTCGACTTTTCGACTGTAGTTGGACATCGCACTCTTTCGAATATTCGACTTTCCAACTGTAGTCGGACATCGCACTTTTCCGAATATTGGTCTTTTCGACTGTAGTCGAATATCGCACTATTTCGAATATTCGACTTTTCGACTATAGTTGGACATCGCACTCTTTCGAATATTCAACTTTTCAACTATAGTCGGATACCGCACTTTTTCGAATATTCGACTTTTCGACTATAGTCGGATATCGCACTTTTTCGAATATTCGACTTTTCGACTATAGTTGGATATCGCGCTTTTTCGAATATTCGACTTTTCGACTGTTGTCGGATATCGTACCTTTTCGAATATTCGACTTTTCGACTGTAGTCGGATATCGCACTTTTTCGAATATTCGACTTTTCGACTGTAGTCGGATATCGCACTTTTTCGAATATTCGACTTTTCGACTGTAGTCGGATATCGCACTTTTTCGGAAATTCGACTTTTCGACTGTAGTTGGACATCGCACTCTTTCGAATATTCAACTTTTCGACTATAGTCGGATACCGCACTTTTTCGAATATTCGACTTTTCGACTGTAGTCGGATATCGCACTTTTTCGAATATTCGACTTTTCGACTGTAGTCGGATATCGCACTTTTTCGAATATTCGACTTTTCGACTATAGTCGGACATCGCACTTTTCCGAATATTCGACTTTTCGACTGTAGTCGGATATCGCACTTTTTCGAATATTCGACTTTTCGACTGTAGTCGGATATCGCACTTTTTCGAATATTCGACTTTTCGACTGTAGTCGGATATCGCACTTTTTCGAATATTCGACTTTTCGACTATAGTCGGATATCGCACTTTTTCGAATATTCGACTTTTCGACTGTAGTCGGATATCGCACTTTTTCGAATATTCGACTTCTCGACTATAGTCGGACATCGCACTTTTCCGAATATTCGACTTTTCGACTGTAGTCGGATATCGCACTTTCTCGAATATTCGACTTTTCGACTGTAGTCGGACATCGCACTGTTTCGAATATTCGACTTTTCGACTGTAGTCGGATATCGCACTTTTTCGAATATTCGACTTTTCGGCTATAGTCGGATATCGCACTTTTCCGAATATTGGTCTTTTCGACTGTAGTCGGATATCGCACTATTTCGAGTATTCGACTTTTCGACTATAGTCGGATATCGCACTTTATCGTATAGTCGACTTTTTGACTGTAGTCGGATATCGCACTATTTCGAGTATTCGACTTTTCGACTATAGTCGGATATCGCACTTTTCGGATATTCGGATTTTCGACTGTAGTCGAATATCGCACTATTTCGAATATTCGACTTTTCGACTATAGTTGGACATCGCACTCTTTCGAATATTCAACTTTTCAACTATAGTCGGATATCGCACTTTTTCGAATATTCGACTTTTCGACTATAGTTGGATATCTCACTTTTTCGAATATTCGACTTTTCGACTATAGTCGGATATCGAATTTTTTCGAATATTCGACTTTTCGACTGTAGTCGGATATCGCACTAATTCGAATATTCGACTTCTCGACTATAGTTGAATATCGCACTTTTTCGAATATCCGACTTTTCGACTATAGTCGGATATCGCACGTTTTCGAATATTCGACTTCTCGACTATAGTCGGATATCGCACTTTTTCGAATATTCGACTTTTCGACTGTAGTCGGATATCGCACTTTTTCGAATATTCGACTTTTCGACTATAGTCGGATATCGCACTTTTTCGAATATTCGACTTTTTGACTGTAGTCGGATATCGCACTATTTCGAATATTCGACTTTTCGACTATAGTCGGATATCGCACTTTTTCGAATACTCGACTTTTCGACTGTAGTCGGATATCGCACTTTTTCGAATAGTCGACTTTTCGACTGTAGTCGGATATCGCACTTTTTCGAATATTCGACTTTTCGACTATAGTCGGATATCGCACTTTTTCGTATAGTCGACTTTTTGACTGTAGTCGGATATCGCACTTTTTCGAATAGTCGACTTTTCGACTGTAGGCGGATATCGCACTTTTTCGAATATTCGACTTTTCGACTGTAGTCGGATATCGCACTTTTTCGAATATTCGACTTTTCGACTGTAGTCGGATATCGCACTTTTTCGAATATTCGAATTTTTGACTGTAGTCGGATATCGCACTATTTCGATAATTCGACTTTTCGACTATAGTCGGATATCGCACTTTTTCGGATATTCGGCTTTTCGACTATAGTCGGATATCGCACTTTTTCGTATAGTCGACTTTTTGACTGTAGTCGGATATCGCACTATTTCGAGTATTCGACTTTTCGACTATAGTCGGATATCGCACTTTTTCGTATAGTCGACTTTTTGACTGTAGTCGGATATCGCACTATTTCGAGTATTCGACTTTTCGACTATAGTCGGATATCGCACTTTTTCGGATATTCGGATTTTCGACTGTAGTCGGATATCGCACTTTTTCGAATAGTCGACTTTTCGACTGTAGTCGGATATCGCACTTTTTCAAATAGTCGACTTTTCGACTGTAGTCGGATATCGCACTATTTCGAATATTCGACTTTTCGACTGTAGGCGGATATCGCACTTTTTCGAATATTCGACTTTTCGACTGTAGTCGGATATCGCACTTTTTCGATAATTCGACTTTTCGACTATAGTCGGATATCGCACTTTTTCGGATATTCGGCTTTTCGACTATAGTCGGATATCGCACTTTTTCAAATAGTCGACTTTTCGACTATAGTCGGATATCACACTTTTTCGAATAGTCGACTTTTCGACTGTAGTCGGATATCGCACTATTTCGAATATTCGACTTTTCGACTATAGTCGGATATCGCACTTTTTCGAATAGTCGACTTTTCGACTGTAGTCGGATATCGCACTTTTTCGGATATTCGGCTTTTCGACTATAGTCGGATATCGCACTTTTCGAATATTCGACTTTTCAGCTATAGTCGGATATCGCACTTTTCCGAATATTCGACTTTTCGACTGTAGTCGGATATCGCACTATTTCGAATATTCGACTTTTCGACTGTAGTCGGATATCGCACTTTTCGAATATTCGACTTTTCGACTATAGTCGGATATCGCACTTTTTCGAATATTCGACTTTTCGACTGTAGTCGGATATCGCACTTTTCGAATATTCGACTTTTCGACTGTAGTCGGATATCGCACTATTTCGAATATTCGACTTTTCGACTGTAGTCGGATATCGCACTTTTTCGAATATTCGACTTTTCGACTGTAGTCGGATATCGCACTTTTCGGATATTCGACTTTTCGACTATAGTCGGATATCGCACTATTTCGAATATTCGACTTTTCGACTATAGTCGGATATCGCACTTTTCGAATATTCGACTTTTCGACTGTAGTCGGATATCGCACTATTTCGAATATTCGACTTTTCGACTATAGTCGGATATCGCACTTTTCGAATATTCGACTTTTCGACTATAGTCGGGTATCGCACTTTTTCGAATAGTGGACCTTTCGACTGTAGTCGGATATCGCACTATTTCGAGTATTCGACTTTTCGGCTATAGTCGGGTATCGCACTTTTTCGGATATTCGAATTTTCGTCTGTAGTCGGATATCGCACTTTTTCGGATATTCGGATTTTCGACTGTAGTCGGATATCGCACTTTTTCGAATACTCGACTTTTCGACTATAGTCGGATATCGCACTTTTTCGGATATTCGGATTTTCGACTGTAGTCGGATATCGCACTATTTCGAATATTCGACTTTTCGACTATAGTCGGATATCGCACTTTTTCGGATATTCGGATTTTCGACTGTAGTCGGATATCGCACTTTTTCGAATAGTCGACTTTTCGACTGTAGTCGGATATCGCACTTTTTCGGATATTCGGATTTTCGACTGTAGTCGGATATCGCACTATTTCGAGTATTCGACTTTTTGACTGTAGTCGGATATCGCACTATTTCGAGTATTCGACTTTTCGACTATAGTCGGATATCGCACTTTTTCGGATATTCGGCTTTTCGACTATAGTCGGATATCGCACTTTTTCGTATAGTCGACTTTTTGACTGTAGTCGGATATCGCACTATTTCGAGTATTCGACTTTTCGACTATAGTCGGATATCGCACTTTTTCGTATAGTCGACTTTTTGACTGTAGTCGGATATCGCACTTTTTCGAATAGTCGACTTTTCGACTGTAGGCGGATATCGCACTTTTTCGAATATTCGACTTTTCGACTGTAGTCGGATATCGCACTTTTTCGAAAAGTCGACTTTTCGACTGTAGTCGGATATCGCACTTTTTCGAAAAGTCGACTTTTCGACTGTAGTCGGATATCGCACTATTTCGAATATTCGACTTTTTGACTGTAGTCGGATATCGCACTATTTCGAATATTCGACTTTTCGACTATAGTCGGATATCGCACTTTTTCGAAAAGTCGACTTTTCGACTGTAGTCGGATATCGCACTTTTTCGGATATTCGGCTTTTCGACCATAGTCGGATATCGCACTTTTTCGGATATTCGGCTTTTCGACTATAGTCGGATATCGCACTTTTTCGAATATTCGACTTTTCGACTATAGTCGGATATCGCACTTTTTCGAATATTCGACTTTTTGACTGTAGTCGGGTATCGCACTTTTTCGAATAGTGGACTTTTCGACTGTAGTCGGATATCGCACTATTTCGAATATTCGACTTTTCGGCTGTAGTCGGATATCGCACTTTTTCGGATATTCAACTTTTTGACTGTTGTCGGATATCGCACTTTTTCGGAAACTCGACTTTTCGACTGTAGTCGGATAGCGCACTTTTTCGAATATCTGACTTTTCGACTATAGTCGGATATTGCACTTTTTCGAATATTCGACTTTTCGACTGTAGTCGGATATAGCACTATTTCGAGTACTCGACTTTTCGACTGTAGTCGGATATCGCACTTTTTCGAATATTCGACTTTTCGACTATAGTCGGATATCGCACTTTTTCGAATACTCGACTTTTCGACTGTAGTCGGATATCGCACTTTTTCGAATAGTCGACTTTTCGACTGTAGGCGGATATCGCACTTTTTCGAATATTCGACTTTTCGACTGTAGTCGGATATCGCACTATTTCGATAATTCGACTTTTCGACTATAGTCGGATATCGCACTTTTTCGGATATTCGGCTTTTCGACTATAGTCGGATATCGCACTTTTTCGAATATTCGACTTTTCGACTGTAGTCGGATATCGCACTTTTTCGAATATTCGACTTTTCGACTGTAGTCGGATATAACACTTTTTCGAATATTCGACTTCTCGACTATAGTTGGATATCTCACTTTTCGAATATTCGACTTTTCGACTATAGTTGGATATCTCACTTTTTCGAATATTCGACTTTTCGACTGTAGTCGGATATCGCACTTTTTCGAATATTTGACTTTTCGACTATAGTCGGTTATCGCATTTTTTCGAATATTCGACTTTTCGACTGTAGTCGGATATCGCACTATTTCGAATATTCGACTTTTCGACTATAGTCGGATATCTCACTTTTTCGAATAGTCGACTTTACGACTGTAGGCGGATATCGCACTTTTTCGAATATTCGACTTTTCGACTGTTGTCGGATATCGCACTTTTTCGAAAAGTCGACTTTTCGACTGTAGTCGGATATCGCACTATTTCGAGTATTCGACTTTTCGACTATAGTCGGATATCGCACTTTTTCGAATATTCGACTTTTCGACTATAGTCGGATATCGCACTTTTTTGAATATTCGACTTTTCGACTATAGTCGGATATCGCACTTTTTCGAATATTCGACTTTTCGACTGTTGTCGGATATCGCACTTTTTCGAATATTCGACTTTTCGACTGTAGTCGGATATCGCACTATTTCGAATATTCGACTTTTCGACTATAGTCGGATATCGCACTTTTTCGGATATTCGGCTTTTCGACTATAGTCGGATATGGCACTATTTCGAATATTCGACTTTTCGACTATAGTCGGATATCGCACTTTTTCGAAAAGTCGACTTTTCGACTGTAGTCGGATATCGCACTTTTTCGAATATTCGACTTTTCGACTATAGTCGGATATCGCACTTTTTCGAATATTCGACTTTTTGACTGTAGTCGGATATCGCACTATTTCGAATATTCGACTTTTCGACTATAGTCGGATATCGCACTTTTTCGAATAGTCGACTTTACGACTGTAGGCGGATATCGCACTTTTTCGAATATTCGACTTTTTGACTGTAGTCGGATTTCGCATTTTTCGAATATTCGACTTTTCGACTGTAGTCGAATATCGCACTTTTTCGAATATTCGACTTTTCGACTATAGTCGGATATCGCACTTTTTCGGATATTCGGCTTTTCGACTATAGTCGGATATGGCACTATTTCGAAAATTCGACTTTTCGATTATAGTCGGATATCGCACTATTTCGAATACTCGACTTTTCGACTATAGTCGGATATCGCACTTTTTTGAATATTCGACTTTTCGACTGTAGTCAAATATCGCACTTTTTCGAATATTCGACTTTTCGACTGTAGTCGGATATCGCACTTTTTCGATTATTCGACTTTTCGACTGTAGTCGGATATCTCACTTGTTCGAATATTCGACTTTTCGACTATAGTCGGATATCGCACTTTTTCGGTTATTCGACTTTTCGACTATAGTCGGATATTGCACTTTTTTGAATATCAGACGTTTCGACTGTAGTCGGATATAACCCTTACGAATATTCGACTTTTCGACTGTAGTCGGATATCTCACTTGTTCGAATATTCGACTTTTCGACTGCAGTCGGATATCGCACTATTTCGAGTATTGAACTTTTCGACTATAGTCGGATATCGCACTTTTTCGGATATTCGACTTTTCGACTGCAGTTGGACTTCGCACTCTTTCGAATATTCGACTTTTCGACTGTAGTCGGATATCGCACTTTTTCGTATATTCGACTTTTCGACTGTAGTCGGATATCGCACTTTTCGAATATTCGACTTTTCGACTATAGTCGGATATCGCACTTTTCGAATATTCGACTTTTCGACTGTAGTCGGATATCGCACTTTTTCGAATATTCGACTTTTCGACTATAGTCGGATATCGCACTATTTCGAATATTCGACTTTTCGACTATAGTCGGATATCGCACTTTTCGAATATTCGACTTTTCGACTGTAGTCGGATATCGCACTTTTTCGAATATTCGACTTTTTGACTGTAGTCGGATATCGCACTATTTCGAATATTCGACTTTTCGACTATAGTCGGATATCGCACTTTTTCGAATACTCGACTTTTCGACTGTAGTTGGATATCGCACTATTTCGAATATTCGACTTTTCGACTATAGTCGGATATCGCACTTTTCGAATATTCCACTTTTTGCGTGTAGTGGGTTATCGCATTATTTCGAATATTCGACTTTTTGACTGTAGTCGGATGTCGCACTTTTTCGAATAGTCGACTTTTCGACTGTAGTCGGATATCGCACTTTTTCGAATAGTCGACTTTTCGACTATAGTCGGATATCGCACTTTTTTGAATATTCGACTTTTCGACTGTAGTCGGATATCGCACTTTTTCGAATACTCGACTTTTCGACTGTAGTCAGATATCACACTTTTTCGAATATTCGACTTTTCGACTATAGTCGGATATCGCACTTTTTCGAATATTCGACTTTTTGACTGTAGTCGGATATCGCACTATTTCGAATATTCGACTTTTCGACTGTAGTCGGATATCGCACTATTTCAAATATTCGACTTTTCGACTAAAGTCGGATATCGCACTTTTTCGAATATTCGACTTTTCGACTATAGTCGGATATCGCACTTTTTCGAATATTCGACTTTTTGACTGTAGTCGGATATCGCACTTTTTCGAATATTCGACTTTTCGACTATAGTCGGATATCGCACTTTTTCGGATATTCGGCTTTTCGACTATAGTCGGATATGGCACTATTTCGAAAATTCGACTTTTCGATTATAGTCGGATATCGCACTATTTCGAATACTCGACTTTTCGACTATAGTCGGATATCGCACTTTTTTGAATATTCGACTTTTCGACTGTAGTCGAATATCGCCTTTTTTCGAATATTCGACTTTTTGACTGTAGTCGGATATCGCACTTTTTCGAATATTCGACTTTTCGACTATAGTCGGATATCGCACTTTTTCGAATATTCGACTTTTCGACTATAGTCGGATATCGCACTTTTTCGAATATTCGACTTTTCGACTATAGTCGGATATCGCACTTTTTCGAATATTCGACTTTTCGACTGTAGTCGGATATCGCACTTTTTCGAATATTCGACTTCTCGACTATAGTCGGACATCGCACTTTTCCGAATATTCGACTTTTCGACTGTAGTCGGATATCGCACTTTCTCGAATATTCGACTTTTCGACTGTAGTCGGATATCGCACTTTTTCGAATATTCGACTTTTCGACTATAGTCGGATATCGCACTTTTTCGAATATTCGACTTTTCGACTGTAGTCGGATATCGCACTTTTTCGAATATTCGACTTTTCGACTGTAGTCGGATATCGCACTTTTTCGAATATTCGACTTTTCGACTGTAGTCGGATATCGCACTTTTTCGGAAATTCGACTTTTCGACTGTAGTCGGACATCGCAATTTTTCGAATATTCGACTTTTCGACTGTAGTTAGACATCGCACTCTTTCGAATATTCAACTTTTCGACTATAGTCGGATATCGCACTTTTTCGAATATTCGACTTTTCGACTATAGTCGGATATCGCACTTTTTCGGATATTCGGCTTTTCGACTATAGTCGGATATGGCACTATTTCGAAAATTCGACTTTTCGACTATAGTCGGATATCGCACTTTTTCGAATATTCGACTTTTCGACTATAGTCGGATATCGCACTTTTTCGGATATTCGGCTTTTCGACTATAGTCGGATATCGCACTATTTCGAATATTCGACTTTTCGACTGTTGTCGGATATCGCGCTTTTTCGAATAGTCGACTTTTCGACTGTAGTCGGATATCGCGTTATTTCGAGTATTCGACTTTTCGACTGTAGACATCGCACTCTCTCGAATATTCGACTTTTCGACTGTAGTCGGATATCGCACTTTTTCGAAAATTCGACTTTTCGACTGTAGACATCGCACTCTCTCGAATATTCGACTTTTCGACTATAGTTGGATATCGCGCTTTTTCGAATATTCGACTTTTCGACTGTAGTCGGATATCGCACTTTTTCGAATATTCGACTTTTCGACTGTAGTCGGATATCGCACTTTTTCGAATATTCGACTTTTCGACTGTAGTCGGATATCGCACTTTTTCGAATATTCGACTTCTCGACTATAGTCGGACATCGCACTTTTTCGAATATTCGACTTTTCGACTGTAGTCGGATATCGCACTTTTTCGAATATTCGACTTTTCGACTATAGTCGGATATCGCACTTTTTCAAATAGTCGACTTTTCGACTGTAGTCGGATATCGCACTATTTCGAATATTCGACTTTTCGACTATAGTCGGATATCGCACTTTTTCGAATAGTCGACTTTACGACTGTAGGCGGATATCGCACTTTTTCGAATATTCGACTTTTCGACTGTAGTCGGATATCGCACTTTTTCGAATAGTCGACTTTTCGACTGTAGTCGGATATCGCACTATTTCGAATATTCGACTTTTCGACTGTAGTCGGATATCGCACTTTTTCGAATATTCGACTTTTCGACTGTAGTCGGATATCGCACTTTTTCGAATATTCGACTTTTTGACTGTAGTCGGATATCGCACTATTTCGAATATTCGACTTTTCGACTGTAGTCGGATATCGCACTTTTTCGAATAGTCGACTTTACGACTATAGTCGGATATCGCACTTTTTCGGATATTCGACTTTTCGACTATAGTCGGATATCGCACTTTTTCGAATATTCGACTTTTCGACTATAGTCGGATATCGCACTTTTTCGAATATTCGACTTTTTGACTGTAGTCGGATATCGCACTATTTCGAATATTCGACTTTTCGACTATAGTCGGATATCGCACTTTTTCGAATACTCGACTTTTCGACTGTAGTCGGATATCGCACTATTTCGAAAATTCGACTTTTCGACTATAGTCGGATATCGCACTATTTCGAATATTCGACTTTTCGACTATAGTCGGATATCGCACTTTTTCGAATATTCGACTTTTCGACTGTAGTCGAATATCGCACTATTTCGAATATTCGACTTCTCAAGTACAGTCGGACATCGCACTCTTTCGAATATTCAACTTTTCGACTGTAGTCGGATATCGCACTTTTTCGGATATTCGGCTTTTCGACTATAGTCGGATATCGCACTTTTTCGAATATTCGACTTTTCGACTATAGTCGGATATCGCACTTTTTCGAATACTCGACTTTTCGACTGTAGTCGGATATCGCACTTTTTCGAATATTCGACTTTTTGACTGTAGTCGGATATCGCACTATTTCAAATATTCGACTTTTCGACTAAAGTCGGATATCGCACTTTTTCGAATATTCGACTTTTCGACTATAGTCGGATATCGCACTTTTTCGAATATTCGACTTTTTGACTGTAGTCGGATATCGCACTATTTCGAATATTCGACTTTTCGACTGTAGTCGGATATCGCACTATTTCAAATATTCGACTTTTCGACTAAAGTCGGATATCGCACTTTTTCGAATATTCGACTTTTCGACTGTAGTCGGATATCGCACTTTTTCGAATATTCGACTTTTCGACTATAGTCGGATATCGCACTTTTTCGAATATTCGACTTTTCGACTATAGTCGGATATCGCACTTTTTCGGATATTCGACTTTTCGACTGTAGTCGGATATCGCACTTTTTCGAATATTCGACTTTTCGACTATAGTCGGATATCGCACTTTTTCGAATATTCGACTTTTCGACTGTAGTCGGATATCGCACTTTTTCGAATATTCGACTTTTCGACTGTAGTCGGATATCGCACTTTTTCGAATATTCGACTTTTCGACTGTAGTCGGATATCGCACTTTTTCGAATATTCGACTTTTCGACTATAGTCGGATATCGCACTTTTTCGAATATTCGACTTTTCGACTGTAGTCGGATATCGCACTTTTTCGAATATTCGACTTTTCGACTGTAGTCGGATATCGCACTTTTTCGAATATTCGACTTTTCGACTGTAGTCGGATATCGCACTTTTTCGAATATTCGACTTTTCGACTGTAGTCGGATATCGCACTTTTTCGAATATTCGACTTTTCGACTGTAGTCGGATATCGCACTTTTTCGAATATTCGACTTTTCGACTATAGTCGGATATCGCACTTTTTCGAATATTCGACTTTTCGACTGTAGTCGGATATCGCACTTTTTCGAATATTCGACTTTTCGACTGTAGTCGGATATAGCACTTTTTCGAATATTCGACTTTTCGACTGTAGTCGGATATCGCACTTTTTCGAATATTCGACTTCTCGACTATAGTCGGACATCGCACTTTTCCGAATATTGGTCTTTTCGACTGTAGTCGAATATCGCACTATTTCGAATATTCGACTTCTCGACTATAGTCGGACATCGCACTTTTCCGAATATTCGACTTTTCGACTGTAGTCGGATATCGCACTTTCTCGAATATTCGACTTTTCGACTGTAGTCGGACATCGCACTTTTTCGAATATTCGACTTTTCGACTATAGTCGGATATCGCACGTTTTCGAATATTCGACTTTTCGACTATAGTCGGATATCGCGCTTTTTCGAATATTCGACTTTTCGACTATAGTCGGATATCGCACTTTTTCGAATATTCGACTTTTCGACTATAGTCGGATATCGCACTTTTTCGAATATTCGACTTTTCGACTGTAGTCGGATATCGCACTTTCTCGAATATTCGACTTTTCGACTGTAGTCGGATATTGCGTTTTTTCGAATATTCGACTTTTCGACTATAGTCGGATATCGCACTTTTTCGAATATTCAACTTTTCGACTATAGTCGGATATCGCACTTTTTCGAATATTCGACTTTTCGACTATAGTCGGATATCGCACTTTTTCGAATATTCGACTTTTCGACTGTAGTCGGATATCGCACTCTTTCGAATATTCGACTTTTCGACTATAGTCGGATATCGCACTTTTTCGAATATTCGACTTTTCGACTGTAGTCGGATATCGCACTTTTTCGAATATTCGACTTTTCGACTATAGTCGGATATCGCACTTTTTCGAATATTCGACTTTTCGACTATAGTCGGATATCGCACTTTTTCGAATATTCGACTTTTCGAATATAGTCGGATATCGCACTATTTCGAATACTCGACTTTTCGACTGTAGTCGGATATCGCACTTTTTCGAATATTCGACTTTTCGACTGTAGTCGGATATCGCACTTTTTCGAATATTCGACTTTTCGACTGTAGTCAGATATTGCACTTTTTCGAATATTCGACTTTTCGACTGTAGTCGGATATCGCACTTTTTCGAATGTTCCACTTTTTGACTGTAGTAGGACACCGCACTTTTTCGAATATTCGACTTTTCGACTGTAGTCGGATATTGCACTTTTTCGAATATTCGACTTCTCGACTGTAGTAGGATACCGCTTTTTTTCGAATATTCGACTTTTCGACTGTAGTCGGATATCGCACTTTTTCGATTATTCGACTTTTCGACTGTAGTCGGATATCACACTTTCTCGAATATTCGACCTTTCGACTGAAGTAGGATACCGCTTTTTTTTCGAATATTCGACTTTTCGACTGTAGTCAGATATCGCACTTTTTCGAATATTCGACTTTTCGACTATAGTCGGATATCACTTTTTTTTTCGAATATCCGACTTCTCGACTATAGTCGGATATCGCACTTTTACGGATATTCGACTTTTCGACAATAGACGGATATCGCACTTTTTCAAATATTCGACTTTTCGACTATAGTCGGATATCGCACTTTTTCGAATATTCGACTTTTCGACTATAGTCGGATATTGCACTTTTCCGAATATTCGACTTTTCGACTATAGTCGGATATGGCACTTTTTCGAATATTCGACTTTTCTACTGTAATCGGATATCGCACTTTTTCGAATATCCGACTTTTCGAATGAAAATTAGGGTTTTGTGGGGCAAAATCAAAATAGGCGTCATCGGTGCGCCTCGTACGTAATTGGAAGGGACACATTTTATTTGACGCCGTATTATAAACGTGCCTTCTGTTTTAGAAAGTGCTTAACCACCGGAGGCCGGCTGGCGCAGCGCGTGTGACACAAATCTGCGGCGCGCGCGTTTGTGCGATTGGAGCACGATTATACACTCAACCAAAATCCCGTATGTGCGAGAGAATGTGATATACAGGCGAAACGTGTACCTAGCTCTTCTTAATACCCTACTGCGAACCTCGGGCAGTAAAAATAATACAATATGTGGCATTAACACTAAACTTCACACTTCTCTAAGGTTAAGAGGCGAAACTACTCTCAGCTCTTCCTATTTCAGAAGCAACATCACTGTGAGAACCCACGAGACCAATCTCAACAGCATATGAGGAGCTAAAAGTGTATAGAACAGACCATTAATAACGTCCTTTGAACTGATTTAAGGAGAACATTTTCTTCCAATTCTCAAATAAGTGATTCCACTCATGCAAGGTCATTCCACCGTCATTAATCAGTCCTAGAACTATAGGAAATTTTCTAGCCTGCCTGTTAGCAGAAAGTCTGATTATTCTTCTCCATCATCACAGTCCGTCTTGAGTTCGATACATTTCAACCTCAGAAAACTAGATATGAGATCGGATTTCTTAGGAATAAATCACGCTAGTAGCAACATCAAACTTGGATAGACAAGCGGAACTTGGGTGATTCGATTGATGGTTTTTTTTGAGAAACATTTCTGCAGAGCAAAACCTCATGAACTACACCCCTTACCCTTCAGAGCTCCAGTATTACTCGTAATCTCTGAACTTTTGAGAGGGACTAAGCCTCACTGCCTTAGAAAGAGCATGAAAAACGATTCATTAGACAACATTCAATATTCCTTATTCGCTCAATGCTTTTCACATTCTACTACTTGACAGTGGGGAACCGTCTCGAAAAGATAAACCGAGCACAGCAGAGGAGCAATAGACTAGTTTTTAACAGCTGTTAAGATTGGTCTCGTGGGTTTTGTTACAAGGGAGGCTTGTCATCTTCCGGTGGCGATTTGGAAAACCATGTTGTCGTTGCTGTAGGTCTGTGACAGAAAATAAATTACCTGCGCTTGAAATTGGCTAACTAACTGCGCGGATTCCAAAATGGCATTCACATTGCGTCACAAAAAAGTAAAGTATCAGGCATTTTTCGGAGCGTTCAGAAAAAAATTCCGGAATTGGCGCAAAACATTCGAATTGGTGTTATTTAGGGCGCTGAACCCAAATCTGGGGTCCATTCCTCGCCAGACTTAGAGTGTGAGACAGCCCGAATAACCCTATGTACAAGTTTTGAGGCGATTTGATCGTAGCATTCTCGAAATCGTCAAAAGTCGCGTTTGAGCAGCAAAATTTCACCCACTTCGAAGCTGCGGACCGAGCCAGATGAAATTTTTCAAATATTGACAAGTGGGCCTCAGATTCGTAATTAGCACCCAAAACAAGCCCCAGAAACGAGTTGTAGGCTCAATCCGAGAATTTTTTTGAACGCCCTGAAAATTGTCATTCGTGTACGCCTTTTCTGTTGGCTATGCTATGGAAATGTTCACTTTTGCAAATCTCCTGTAAATATCTGAGGCACTTAGCAGATTCTGAGTATGGAATATTGGAGCACTGTCCTCCCCCTTGAACATATCAAAGTTGCATCTCGAACGTCCACCTTATATGTGCAACCATCCCTTGTTATTGATGTTGCTTCTGTAATAGGAAGAGCTAAGACTAGTTTCGCCCCCTAACCTTAGAGAAGTGTGAAATTTAGTGTTTATACCACGTATTGCATTGTTTTTACTTTCCGAGGCTCGTCTGTAGTGTATTAAGCAGAGCAAGGCTTTGTTTCGCCTGTATATCACATTCTCTCACCTGTATACGATTTTGATCGAGTATATAATCGTGCTCCAATCGTAAAAACGCGCGCGCCGCAGATTTTCGTCGCACGCGTCACGCCAGCCGGCCTCCGGTGGTTAAGCACTTTCCTGTTTTATCCGCTTTTCACCGCGAGTAGGTGTTCCCGCCCTATATTCCCCTTTGTTTCTGTTGTTTTTTTCTTCGTTTATTCACCGTCCGGCATCAGTTTTAGACTAGAGCCGACTGAAATCGATCCCCTAAAGCTGCAAAATGGTTTTTTCCTCGAATAACGTCAGTTATGAGTTTGAGCACTGATTTATTATAAAATTCCTTCAAAAAAAACCTTTTTTTTTTGCACTCTGGGGAGTCAGTGCCCTAACCGTGTTTGACTCATATCCAGTGACTCCACGGATTTGAAGACGTTTCTTTCTGACAACGCTCAAATTCCAGGCTTTTCCCTGACATTTCAACATTTCATCATTGTTTATGAGAAACCCTGTTCTCTTACCAAATGAAAAACTGCAGCTTTTCTGTTTCCGTACAATGATGGACCTTTCTCTTTGTTAGAATTTAGTTAAATTACATTATATTGACATATTGGAACTCTCGAGAAAAAAACGGGATTGCGAAATCGTGATCAGCACCAGGGGTGTGCGGCAATTGCCGTTTGCCGATTGCCGTTTGCCGGCCATTTTTGGGGTTTGCCGTTGCCGTTTCCGTTTGCCGAAATTTTCGTCTAAAACGGCAATTTTTCGGCAAAAATACGTTAAAACAAAAGGATTTGCCCTCATGGCAGTTTTTGTATTGGTCAGCAATTCGAAACTGCTACAAATAATTATTTTGACTAGTTCCAGCTGATGTAATGTGTAATTGTACCCATTAAATTGGTAACTGATGAGGATATAAACTCTCTTATAAACTCTTTATGAAGTAATCAGAGAAGTTCGTTGAAGTTCTAAGTTGTTTATGAGCCTCCAAAAGTCTTTTTTCAGTTATCAAACACTTAACCACTTAGAAATGCTAAATTTGCAAATAAAAACCTTTTCCGGAAGCATTCAGATCCCTGCATGTTCCAAGATTAGAAAACCAAGTGCTATCAAGCAGCTATTTAAAGGCCGTGTTCACGGTAATCTTTGAATTTGAAAATAATTGCTGATTAGATTGTTTGGCTCTCGGGTAGAAGTGAAACGACGAAGAAATCGAGAAAAACGCACCAGAAGGGCACGAAATTCTCAAATCTCACCCCGCCTAATAAGTTTCACAGGAACTGTTCGCTGCGACAATGAAGTCTTTTGTGGAACCGTCTTTTGCATTGCTCTACTCAGTGTTGCTTCGTACGCTTCGTACTTTTCTTCAGACTATTACTAATACTGTTTTGCCCAGAATACTCCTCCGTTTTTCATTAGCCCCATTTTTTATCGGTGACAACCACCGTGAACGTGTTCATCCAATCGGACAACTAGTCCAGGCCAGAGAATAATGTCAGTGGAATACGAAGTTTTAGTGAGTTTCTTGCTGGTTCCTCGTAATTTTGGTAACACTTGGTTGCCAACGCACTGTTTTGAGTAGAAAACTCGGGAACGAAAATCATCATGAACACTGCCTTTAAACGTACAAACCGGTTGAGAACTCGTATAAATCGGTCCTCCTATATTCTGTTGGTGGGCTGATCGTCATTATTGGGGCAGGAAGTTGATAAAATCAGCAAACACTGTCCGGGTTTTTTTTTAATTTAACAGTGTTCACAGCAGTCATTAGAGGCAAGGTTCAATAATATTTTCGATTTCGAAATTCATAGCTGAAACGAAGAGTTGACTCAGTGGCAAAGCTGAGTTTGTTGAGAAACGGTGTAAAGAGAAAAAAATGATAATAATTGCAGCACATATACTGCCCCGAAACTTGAACGTGGTGTGCTCGCCCCACCCACTTCCTCTGTAGCCACAGGGGAAGTGGGTGGTACGAACACACCACCTTTAAGTTTGGGACCGTTTAGAGCAACTTATTGCTCGCTTTTAGCCGACATTGTTGTCGTAATAAGCCTCGTGCCGGCTTGTAGACCGAATACACAGAAATGGAAGCGCCCAAGAGCAGTCCGGCTATCTAAGCGCACTGCACGCGGCGCTCCAGCGGCCACGTGAGCGCAGCGGCTTTCCGTCGCGTGCGTCGCATGTAACAGTCGAACTGTCACCAGATTGTCTCATTCTGTGCAATCGATCAACGAGCCCTTCGGAGCTCATGATTTCCAGTGGAAATTCGAAATTTGGTTTTACTGTAAACCCTGCATACAACTAGACTAATCTCACTCCACTCCTGTAGCCTCACAAGTGAAACCATATCAAGTGAGCGGGAAAGAGAACCCTGAGCAGGGCTTGCGTCCGGTCGCAAAGGGGGTCGTGAAAACTTCAAAATTTTTTCGAAAAAAAAATGAAAATTCTTTTTTGGGGAGGGGTTCGTAAAATTTTCGGAAAATATGGTTTATCTCTAAATCACTCGGAAAGTAGAGACGCCGTGTATTGCATCGGTACCATTTCTCCATTTCAGGGAGGGGCTTCGTAAAAATCTTGGTCATGAATTTTTTTTCACCCTAGGGGGGTTCGTAAAAATTTAGGTCACCAGGGGGAGTCGAAAAATTTCAGTCACCGTTCGCAACAGCCTGCTCAAGCCTGACTCTGAGCGTACTACTTGCTACTTACCTACAGTAAAAATTGTGAGTGGCCCTGGTCATGAGCTAGGTGTGGGCTGTCTTTCGCCACAAATGTCGACTAATCATCCAGCCCTGTTGATCTTGATAGTAACTCCTATACAGATCACATATAGAACAGCGCTACTGGCATTCTCTGATCACCTGAGGCTTTCAAGTAGCTTTTGATTTACGGGATTTTTCTTCCCGTAATTGTAGTGAAACGCAAGGCACATAGTAACGGGTACATATTGCGTGGAACACCACACGACTAAACAAATGTTCGTATATTATAGCTAAAAACTGATTTTGCCGTTTGCCGGCCATTTTTGGGGTTTGCCGTTGCCGTTTGCCGAAATTTTAAATTCCTTTGCCGCACACCCCTGATCAGCACCCATGGAGGGTTAAGCAGTTACTGATCCGCAGGAGAATTGTTTGGACCTGGAAATGTTCAAAAAAGAATGGAGATTTCTGAGGGGGGGGGGGGGTTGAAGAATGTTGGACCGGAAATGAAATATTTGAGTATGGTTTTAATAGAAGTTGTATTGAAAGTCATTGAAACTTTTTACTATAAGAAGCTTAGCGTTATTCGCAGAAAAACACTTTCATTTTTTTCAAGCCTTGTATTTTCCAAAATTGTCGAAGGACTTTCGCGAAGAAGAGGAAATGAAAATTTTTGATTTTTCAAAAAGAATTTCGGTCACCAAGGGGGGGGGTGTATTATCGTTTTCCACAAGACGTTGAAACTAGGACTTTTTCAGGCGTCACCGTCTACCGTAGCCCGACAATCGTGGCGGGACCAACTCGCACAAAAAGCGAAATAGGTGTTTGACGACAATCATTTGCTTTTCAAAGATTATCGAGTTTCTTGCCGAGTTTAAATCACTAAGAAACAATCTTAATGTAGAAATTGATAATCTGTGAAACTATGGAGGCAAGAATTGTTGTCCCCTACTAATGTATTCTAGTCATCGGCGCGGAACCTAGCTGATGGAGCACGGTATTGTCTACTTGCCTTGGTAGATCCTGGTCTTTGAAGGGGGGATGTTGAAATTTTGGGGAACCACCATTAAAGCCATAATCTCGGTCGATTAAGCTCAGTAAGACGTAAGACATGCGATGAAATGAATCTAAGTGACGCATGTACATACACTTATGTCTATTAGTATAAAGCCATTGATGGTAGGACTTCGGCGTATTTTGGCTACCGTATTCCGGCAATCGCTTCAGGACCCAAAGCCCGTTTCCCTCGACACCGGAACTGCTTCGCAGCTTCATTCAGTTCAATCACGAGTGTTTCCGGTACGATTTCGCTCTGGAGCGAACTAGGTCATCCATGTAGAGGTTGGGTCACATCAGAACTTGTCAGCGTAGCGATTTTTTCAAGCTTTCAAGCCTAATGTTCTCGAACTCCAGGCGTGATAGCTTAGAAAGGGGCACTCAAACTGAAAATCTCACGTTGTGTTCATTATTGACTTCATAGGCCTCCTGACTCTCCTGATATTGCAAGGGAAGGAAAACCCCGGGTTGGTGAGAACTTTGCGGAGTGTGGAAAACCACGATGTATACCCAGAAATCGTTCGTTGCAGAAGTTTATGCAATGAACTATTACTTCGCAAATTTTCCTTGGGTGGAGCCATAAATGGGATCATAACAAACAATAATTCGCATGATTTCTGTTTTCGCGAAGAAATCTTCCAGGGGAATGGTTTTCAGTGCCTGCTCTACTCAGAAGGCGCCCGGAAAATTTTCCACCAAATCAACTAGAAGTATTCAAAATGCGGAGCGTCACTATTTAGGTGTGATTCACATGCCTTTGCCAATTTATTCTTCTGCCTCTACTGCCTGATTTCACTCATTCGGCTAAGAAAACCCTGGACTCCGAAATACGGAAAATCAAGCGTTTGCGGGAAAGCAAGAAATTGCTTAATTCAAAAAAAAGGTTATTTCTTTCTCAAATATCGAGAACTCGTATTCAAATAAATCGAAGAGCATTGTAGTGTTGACTGCAGTTTGAAAAAAAAAACTTGAAATGAATAAAGCTTCTCCAAGGAATATTGGAATAGTTAAGCTCTTCATCTAAAAACTCTTCCAGCCCAGTTCAGAATGCTGTTCAAATTCTCCGAGGAATTTCTTCGAAACCCTCCTGCTTCAGTGGTGATGGAGGGGTTAGAAAAGCTAATCGATATAACGAAAGGTGGTGAGTTAAACGGCCAATGTAAAGGGCGGAGGGAAATCGGGCTTCGGGTCCTGAAGCTAGTGCCGGATTACGGTAGCCAAAATACGCCGAAGTCCTACCATCAATGGCTTTACTATTAGTACACCTAGTAATTGGCTAGTTTTATTTATTAAAGGGCTTTGGGCGTTCAACTTAGTCTCCTCACTTGTTCCTTTCATAATTTGGACTCTCTTTCGATGAAAATGTCGAACCATCAGCTTAAAATACAATCCTTTTCTTCTGTGTACCTCTGCCAAACTTATTTGTGCAATTTGACGTCAATTTTCGTGCATTACGACGTCATTCTGCGGTGGCTTATTTGCACGAAGAAATTGGCTCGCTGCAAGCGGCGTGCGAGTTGGTCCCGCCACGATTGTCGGGCTACGGTGGGCGGTGATGCCTGAAAAAGTCCTAGTTCCAACGTCTTGTTCGTTTTCCGAGCCAAATTCCGGTCTGCAGTTGCGGACTACAGCTGTTGCATCATGCGACACGTGATAATTGTGTTGGGAGATGGGGGAATCGTGCCGGGACCAAGTGGTCCCGTCACAGTTAGCACGTGTCGCATGATGCAATAGCCGTAGTCCGCAAGTGCTGACCAGAATTAGGCTCATTCATTCAATTCATTCAATAGCTTTATTTTTCAATAAAGAAACATACGGAATGTATGTGAGGGAGGTTAATTACGCGATCCTGAGTACGCAGCCAACAGAACAACGAGAAAAAAGAAGAAAAAAAATGAAATACTCGTACAATCGGAGCACCCTGTACTTAAAGCTCTAACAGAAAGAGCGGCCATCTGTCCCTTGCAATGACCTGAGATTGAAGTGGGACAGCCTGCTTTTAAAAGAGAGAACGATAGTAGTTCCCTAGATGCACGTGACAACGATTCAGTGCTGGGGGGGGGAAGCACTGTGGTCTCACAATTTGTCACGCCCATTTTCTCGTGCCGCGCAAAATTTAAAATTCGGGGAGTCATAGAACTACATATTTGAGGACGTTTGAATTTTTTTCCGAACTATTCAATATAAGAGTTGAGTATATTGAGATAAGGTGTTGAAAACGTGTGACAAGTCGTCATTCACGACTACCCTATCCCAAACGAGATGGCAAGCGAAGAGTCCAAAGAAGCAGCGCTCCCTCTGCGTCTCCGACATTTCTGGATTACGGTAAGACGTCGCGTACGCAAATACGTAGCGTGTCTTACCGTAATCCAAAAACAGGATTCGACGCGTTTTCCACGTTCTCTATACCTTTTTTCACATACATCCTTTTTTGCGTTCTTTTCGCCTGAAATGCTCGTGATGCTCACTCTCTTTACAGATGTTCTTCCTTACGTGGCAGGGAAAGTCTTTCAGTATTTTGATATCAGCTCGTATGGTACGAAGTCATCTGTTTTTGGATTGCGGTAAGACACGCTACGTATTTGCGTACGCGACGTCTTTCCGTAATCCAAAAATTCCGAGACGCAGAGGGAGCGCTGCTTTTTCGGACTCATCGCTTGCCATCTCGTCTGGAACAGGGTATATCATCCCTGTCATTTTTGTAGGAAGCCGCGACGCACACCCATCGATGGAGTGTTATCAAGTTGGTTTACGACGTCACGGCTTCCTGCAAAAACGGGAATGCTCACATAGCATCCTCTTTTTGAATTTAGAAGGATCACGGTAATTGTCACTTGGTTACCGTAACTTGCCTTGGCCCCAGGGTCTAGCAGAGATGGGAATGGACGCAACGGGGTGGTTGAGGGGTCGTAAATTTTAGACCCAAAAAAAATTTGCAAGTTCCATAATGCAATCGTAAAAATTTTAAACAAAATTTTCTTCTAGGGCGGCGGTTCGTGGAAATTTCAGACATTTTTTTTCGAGAATTTAGTCATCGAGGGGGGGTCGTAGTTCCGTCGAGATTGGGCACAACGTTTCGCTGGACCTGCTTGGTCCCTTGCAAAGCAACCAATTTGTGATGAGCACCTCGAGGAACTCCTTGGGCAAATTTCAAGGCTAAGTTTGTCTTCACCACAAAGGCCTGGAAAGTGGAATAGTGTCGTTGTCTAAGAACATACATCACTGTGGAGGGGTCGTAGCTCCACATTGACCCCTGACAGCGACTTGCTTGGCTCTTCGAAAATCTGAATTTTTAAAAATGCAACCTATCGCGATGTCGCTTGCCTAAGGCGTCGTTTATACTTCCGCCGCCGAGCGGGGTGGAGAACTGCGATGCTATGATTTTACCCGTATGTTGCTGCGCGATCAACGTTAGAGAGTTGCATTTCGCTGCGCCGCTCAGCAACGCAAGTGTAAAGGACCCTCAAGACGATCTCGTTGCAGCTTGGACGGTCCTGGTTTCGGGATAGGGGCTCTCTACACACTGAGGGAGGAGTTGCCCTGTTTTTGCAGTTTGAAACGTCACGCTGCACAATGCAAGCGAAGTGGTCCCGAGTGGAAACAGAGCCGCAAAAATCGAGACAACTCCTCCCTCGGTGTGTATAGGGAGCCCCTATCCCCCTGGTTTCGGGTGATAACATCGAACTTTCTGCTTTTTTCGAAAGGGCGATGCCGAACTCCCCACCAACGGATTTATTGTAGGCTTCCTAAACCAGCTGTGCCACTTTGTATGAGCCATTTGTCTGGAATTCCACGCAATAGCATAGCAAAAATATTGTTGGGTCCTTGGCTTGTTTCCTCAAGAAAAAACATCTAAATTCAAACGGCGGCTGGCGCGGCGGTTTAAATCTCACGAGCGGCTAGCTAGTAATTACCATTCAGCCGCTGGTGAAATTTAAACCGCCGCGCCAGCCGCAGTTCAAATTTAAATGTTTTTCTTGAGGAAACAAGCCATGGACCTAACTATATCTTTTTTTTGTGTAAAACCACGTTTTCAGGATTTAACATATGCCTCCTAAACGAGAGCAGAAAAAGGAGAATGATTCTCTTACTGGGGTGATCATTGTTGACTCGTATGATCCACGTTTTGCCCCCCTCACTCAGAAAGAAGGACCGTGGGTGAGTTTTTTGTGGACTGTAATTTTCAGTTTTTTTTTAAAGCAATGTTCACGGAAAAAATACGGTCTTCGAGGTATCACCGGAAATCGAATGTACCGAAATCCATTGCTACAATAATGGGGAAAGAACGGCTAAAATGAGCCTTGGATAGCACAGTGCGGCCATCGAATTTGGTTGTGCTATGCCCGCCCCGCCCACTCTTAAAGGCCAACAAGGAAGTGGGCGGGTAGGGCATAGCGCATTCAACTTCGAGGGCCGTATAGGGCTATCTATGGCTCGTTTTTTCGCCGTTTTTCCGTCTTTATTGTTGAAATGAATCCCGGTGTACTCGATTCCTGTTGAATACCCGAAGACCGTTTTTATCGTTAACACTGTCCTCAATAAAGATATCTCTTACAGACAGGGAAAGGAGCCTTTGTACGCAGTTATCCCCTAGTTTTTGCCGGTTGACTTTATCGCAGCGACGAAATTATCGCCTTAGCTCATTTTTTTTGGCTAAATCATAGTTAAACTCTGTCGCAGCGATCAAGGTTTTGATTCCAACTTTGCACGTCAATAGAAAAAATGTGTTAGCCTATAGCCTGAAACCTTAAAAAATTGTATTCACAGTTCTCAAAAACTGTTTTATGTGGCTTTACCGCTTGTTTTCAGTGTTTTTTCCCCATCTGTAATATTCCCATTATCAACTATACACTATCATGGATTGCACGAACGGAGGTGCAGAAAATTTTGCTGATTGTGTCGGAGAAAAACGAGGCTTCCATGGACACGGTAGAAAGGTCAACTATACATTTTTTTAAAATTTTTATCGATTTTTTTTCAAGTTTTATTCAAGATTTTTGTAAGGAATTGGAGGCATTGCTTTGAATCGATAACTATCGTAAGCTGCAAGAATGCCATGTGCACGGGTGATGCGCTGAGAGAACTAGATACCCGTGGATTGCTTACAGGTAAGTTTTATCGTCGGTCTCTTGAATTATTCATGGGTGATCCCTAAGGCTAAACCACAGGGGTGGTCCGTGTGTTACCAACTACGGGACAGTTATAAGAAGTGTTAACTTCATGTATGAAAGCTAGGAAATTACGTGGAAGAGGACTAAATATTATGGATGGTCACTAGCCAGGGTTTAGCAGTTCGGTGCGCCAATTTTCGGCGGAGCTACGACCCCCCAGTGAGCAAAATTTTGAAATTTTTCACGCCCCCACCGAGATGAAAAATTGTTTCAGATTTTTCTGAGTGACAATTTAGGAAAAAATTTATTGGAATGTAGGAAAAAAATTATGCCCTCAAATTTTTCATTTTTTACAAAAAAATCGAATTTCCAAATTTTTACGACCCTCCCCCCACGTTGCGCCGAGTAGTAACCCTGCTCAACTCAGTCACTATCGCAACAAATAGATGCCATTCTTCATGGGTGGTTTATAGTGCACCATCTGTGGAAACGATCAGGGGGCTTAATTTCATGGATGGTTTGTAGAATGAACCTCATGAACGATTCATGTGGTGATAAGTAGGTCATGGCTTTGAGGGGCCATGCTGCATGAATGACTTAGAGATGTTGGCTTAAAGGCACAGTCCAACCTCAGAATCGATTTTGCGTTTTTCTGCCTGTCTTAGAGAAAATTTCACCCTGATCACAATGCTGTCTCCAGATTCGCTCAGAACTCACTATAAACGGAGTTACGGCTTCTTGAAATTTTTGATTTTGATCGGCTAGAAGTTCGCGGACGAGTTGTCTCGAGGCTGTATTTTCTCATTATTCGCAGCCATCGTTGTGAAGCAGGCCACAATATAAAGATAGACCGAAAAAAATCGAAGAACATAGGTTTTGGATAAAACCATTCTCGCGTCTCTTCCCTATTGAGGTCGAAAACCTGGGAGTGGGCATTACCCATTTTTTTCTTTCAAGGGGGCGTGGCCGACTTTTTTCTTGCTTTTTCTCGTTTATTTGGGCGAATTGAGATCTCGTGCTTGGCAGGGTTGCTATAGGCGGCGACCGGACCATAATGTTAAAAAATACCTCTGAGGTTGGACTGTGCCTTTAAGGGCTACTAAAACATTCAGTTTTCATAGATGGTCCACAGAATATCAATCAGAGGAACGGCAAGAGGGTACTTCCCATCATGGGTGGTCCTTCTGATGGCAATTAAGAGGACATAATAAGAATAAGTATATAATTCCATGAGTGGTCTGTAAATAACAAATACGAGAATGTTCTGGAGAGATCGAACTGATCTTCTCCATCTTTCGAGAGACTGAAATTAGACCTCATATTCGTGTTCAGCGCTTGAAGGCACAGTCCAATCTCAGGGGTAGTTTTTGATATGATAGTCCGGTCGCCGTGTGTAGCAACCCTGCCAAGCGCGAAATCTCAATTCGCTCAAATAAGCGAGGAAGAAGCCGATCCCGCCCCATGAAAGAAAAAGTGGGTTACGCCCACTGGCAAGCTTTTGATTTTAATAGGTAAGAGAAGCTCGATTGGTTTTAATTGAATATCTCCCCTCTTCCAATGGTTTACGGTATGGCTTTATATTTCGGCCTGGTTCAGAACGATGGCGGAGAGTAACGAGGAAATACAGGCTCGGGACTACTCGTCCGCGAACTCCTCGCCGTTCAAATTCGAAATCTTTGACCCAACTCCTCGCCGTTCAAATTCAAAATCTTTGACCCCTCTGTTCGTAGCGGGTTCTGAGCGCTTCTGGAGACACCATTGTGATCAGCTTGAAGTTTTCTCCAAGTTAAGCAGAAAAAAACTAAAAATCGATTCTCAGGTTGGAATGTGCCTTGTAAACCCCCTGGACAAAGTTTGGGCCAGAGTCAAGCGGGGTTGAGAAATTTGGCGACGGGGGGGGTCGCAAAAATTTTGGCCCGAAAATGAAGTTTAGGAGAGGAATAGCAAAATTTTCGCACCAAAAACGAAAATTTGGTGAAGATATCTCAAAAATTCTCGATATTTCTGGTTTTCAAAGGGAAGGATCACAGCATTGTTCAGGTTTTAGACGCTTGAGCCCAACTGATGACCGAATTTTCGGCGTCTGACAGTTATACTAATCAGATGTTATCTGCCCAGACAGGGTCAAGTGGGGTTGTGAAATTTCTCAACAAGGGGGTCGCAAAATATTTGTCCCGAATTTGAAGGCTTAGGGGATCGCAAAAATTTTTGGACCAAAAATGAAGGCTTCCGTAAGTAAGAAAGATAGAAATCACTTGCCGCTAGCGAAAAGTTCCTGCATGTTTTTTGCAAAAAAAGCTCAAAATTTTCATTTTGGGGGTCGCTCCGATTTTGGAAATTTATGCAACGCCCCGCTTGACCTTGTGCCCAAAAATCGCGCCTCTTGGGTGTGTCGCAATAATATTGGATTGAGGAAAAAATTGATGGTGGGGGGATCGCTCTGGTTTTGAAAGATTCTGCAACGTCCCGCTTGGCCCTGCGCAGTGGGGGCTATATTTTATGTCGGGTTCCCGGATAGCCAAGTAAAGGAACATTAGGGAAGGGATAAAGTTAAAGAGTGGTCGGGAGGCTGTCAATTAGGGAACTTTCGGGAGAGCCGAATTTCATGGGTGGTCCGCAGGATATGAGCAAGGAAAGAAGAATGCCAAACTTCATGGATGGTTAATGGGGTTTGGTGTGTTTATGAAAGATTAAGCTATATGGGTGGGCTTTAAATTCCATCTGAAAAGCAAAAATGATCTAAATTCCATAAGCTGTTCACATAATATCAATGAAAGGAGCGATTAGAAGGGACCGAACTTCATAGGTGGTTTTTGGAGTCAGCGACGGGGATTCGTGGAAGGCGGTTTAACATAATGGGTCGTTATTAGGTTGTCCTGGTGTCTACTAAAAGAGCGAATAGAGAAGACTAAACTACATGGGTGGTTCGTAGATTATGAAATAGGTAAATGGCTTCGAGAGACAAAACTGTAGGGGTCTTCTGCAGCATGTGAGCTGCATAAATGCACTGTCGTGAGTAAACTGCGTAGGTGGTCTGCGTGATAAACATTATGGGTGGTCCCTAGACTTTCATGAAGAGAAAAGAACCGTGTGGAATATATGTCATGGGTGGTCTTTAGAATACCAATTATGCAAACGAATAGAGGGGGGGGGCTAAATTTCACGACTAGTCTGCTTATATTGTTACAATCTCATTAGGTTTGAGAGGTATATTTGTTCAGGCGACTTTCTGTTGATCACGCATCCTGCCACACTGACATCGTCGACTTTGCAGGGTCAAATAGCTGCATTCCGGTGGGTTATTATTCTTCATGGAATCTGATCTTTTGTTAGTTTCAGATGAGTTCTTTCAGTCAGCGTCGTACTGAGAACAAGAATAATGTGATGACGTTGATCTACTCTGACTTGAAGACTGCGAAAAGTCCAGTAATTGGTGTTGAAAAGGCGACAAAGAAGCTCAAGGTCTACCACAAAGTAGAGGATCCCTCGCAGTTGGATGTGGATAAGGTGATTTCTGTTTACTAGTCGAAGATTTAGAAGAGATATGGTGTTGAGAAACAACTTTGGGATTCTTTTTTTTTCATTTTTCATGCTTTGAATCTACTTAAGAAGTGGAAATGGATCGAGAAGATTCGATTTTTTTCTGTAAAACATGGAAAATATTTAAAAATTCCTGGTCTCAGAAAAGGTAGGAAGGGTTTCTGAAGATTGTGTTGAGATTTTGAGGCGATTTCGAGGAAATATCGAGAGAATTGTGAAAGCTTTGACACCTCTAAGGCCTAGTGCATACTTCCCTCGACGGGCGACGCGACATCGTGTTTGGGATAGAAAATCGGTGTGGTTCAAATGCACTGTCACTGTCTTCCATCGCGGCTAGTATGAACTAGGCCTAAGGAATTTTAAGGAGATGTTGGAGGCAGGGTGAAGCAGGGGTTCGACTCGGCGCAACGGGGGTCGTAGAAAAAAAACTGTGGAAAAAAGGATTTTTTTCGGGGGGGGGGGCTCGTAAAAATTTCGGGGCCAAGGTAGGTTTTCCTCAAACCATCGATGAGCTAAATTAGGGTAGGAATAGTCGCCTTCTATTAGTAATATTGCAGCGCGAGAACAGCTGTTTTTGTGGAAATTTTGAAAAATATCGTAACCAACAGGGGGGGGGGGGTTCGTAGCTCCGCCGGAAAATGGCGCAACGGCCCAGGGTCAGGTGGGGCGTTGGGAGCGAACCTCCCCCTCCTACCGTCAGAATTAATTTTTCCAAAATCCAAAGTTCATGCGACCCCTTCCCCCCCCCCCTCCGAGGAGCGATTCCTGAGCAATTCTTATTTGACTACTAAAACTGTAAAAATTCGTTTAGTAGTTGAGCTCAAGCGTCTAAAACCTGAGAAATGTTACGATCCTTCCCTTTGGTGAGCAAAAGTATCGAGAATTTTTGCGATCCCTCCCCCTAACCTTCATTTTCAGGTCAGAATTTTTGCGACCCTCCCCCAACCCCTGTTTCGAAATTTCGCAACCTTGCTTGACCCTGGCTCAATCCAGGTGGGAGGGTATACCAAGGCATTTGCAGAAGATTGTTCGGAGATATCTGAATATTTGTAATGTCTGAAGGGGGCTTGGCGGAAATCCTGGTTAGATTTCACGGAGGTTTTGAGGACTTTCGCGAAGATATCGAGGCAGTTTCGAGGGGACGCCGGGGGGGTTTCCAGGAGGCATCTATGCGTTTTTTTTTCGTATCGCACTAAGGTATTAAGATTATGCAAAGTTTGCGTGCGTGTTTCGAGGAGATGTTGAAACGGATATGAGAGCGCGAAGGGATTTTGCCTAAATTCCCAGACGATTTCGGGGAGATTTCGCGGAATGTTTTTCCGGAATATCCTATGATTCTTTCCAGGTTTTCGAAACAATTTTGAGATCTAGTGGGGGTTCAGCGGAGATGATGAGTGGATTCCGCGAAAATATCGAGGATTTCTGCACTGGATTTTGTCGAAATTCCGAGGCGATTTCGGGGAGATCTCGCGGCATTTTCGGAATAGTTGCGATATCTCGAGGCGGTTTGGTGAACACGCTGAAAAGATTCATGGGATATTCCGGGGATCCATCCAGGCGCTTTATCTCGGGTTGAGATAAAGTACGGAGGGTGTTGAGATTTCGAGGATCTAACGCGGCTTTCATGGGGAGATAATGAGAAGAGGGACTTGGAAAGAGTTGCAAGATCTCAGCGGGAATATGCCGGGAGTTTTAGGCGCTTTGACATTCAAAAAAAATTGAGATATAGAGGCGGTTCAGCGAAGATAATGAGTGGATTCCGCGATGGCGCCGAGAAGACATCGAGGCGATTCTTCGGGGATTTCGAGGAGATTTCGCGGCTCTTATGGGGAGATATTGAGCAGAAAGGACCTGAAAACAGTTGCGAGTGTTTGGAGATGTGTTTACTGGAGTTTTGAAACGATTATGAGAAGATTTAGAGGTGGTTCGGCGGATATACAGAGAAGATTCCGCGGAGGCTCCGAGGATACAATGAGGCGATTTTTCGGGGATTTCGAGGAGATTTCGCGGCTCTTATGGGGAGATATTGAGCAGAGAGGACTTGAAAACAGTTGCGAGTGTTTCGAGATGTGTTTACTGGAGTTTCGAAACGATTATGAGAAGATTTAGGGGTGGTTCGGCGGATATACAGAGAAGATTCCGCGGAGGCTCCGAGGAGACATTGAGGCAATTCTTCGGGGATTTCGAGGAGATTTTCCGGAAGTCTCGCTAATGCTTTAGGATCAGAAATATTCTATTAAACCGTTGGAAAATGCTCTAGTGTTGGTCAGAATTGGTCCATTTCTATTGAAGTTTGGGGGGGGGTTTTGGAACATTCCTGTTTTTTTTTCTGTAGTAATTTTTTGGATTCCCACTATTCCAGCCGCATTTTCTGGTGGATGCAGTGATAAGACGAGACCTTATCGACAGCGGTATTGCACTATGCGCACTGAACATAGCGGCGCAGTTCAGCGACAATTTCGACTTTCAACATCGAGACGACGTGATCAGGGAGATACTCGTCAATGAGGAGATTCTTCTGCAGCATGTTCATGTGGAAGTGCTTCCATCGTGTGAGGCGGCTTTTAGTGTTACGTAAGGTCTTCAAGATTTCGTTTTGTGGCGAAATGGTATTCTGTGAGAGTGACCAGTGTACATTGCAGGGACTATGAAGCATTACTGATGATGAGTAACCTTGTCATGGAGAGGTGGTTCTATCCGTTGACCCTGGAAACAGTGGTTTGTTCAGTGAAAATGTTTTTTTTTCAAGGTTTCAAACGCGTTTTTTAGGCTTCCACCCAGTCTCGCGGATTCAGTGCGCTGCCAGGTAATGTCTACGTGGCGAAGGAGGAACAGAACTCTGGGGTTTTAGCCCACCTAGGGTTAGTTTATAGATTTTAGAAACCTGCTTCTTTGAAGTGCGCTCTGAGTAAGTCTAGTTCTGGACTAGAAGTGACCTCCTTCCGATCTGATGAAATAACCAATTTTTATGCAATATGCATGTCTGGGCCAAATTCCGATTCGAAATTGCATCTCGACACGCTTTGCGGCCGCACGCTCCCAAGTCGGAAGAGTTTTCAGCGCTGCAGCCGCCGATCTGTTGACTCTAGGTGGGTTTTAGAAACTGGAAACTAAACAGAATTAGAGAAAACTGCATGAAAAAGCCATATCGAGTCGGCTTTGGCGCTGGAAACTCGATTGACTCGAGCGCGTGCGGCCTCAAAGCGTGTCGAGACGCAACTGCGGACCGAAATTTGGCCCAGAGAAGCGCAGTACAACAAGTTGTTTTTTTTGGCTTAAGTGATAGGTGTAGAGTTCAAACTCGTTTTTTATGTGAACATTTCTGTGAACAAATTTCTATTTTTTTCCCAAGAGATCAATAAAATTCTTGCATCGATTCGATAATTTCCAATCACGTTAGGACATTTCGAAGTTTATAGTCTGTTTTCTGAAAAAAAGTAAGATATTTCTGTTCTGAAACGTTGTTTTCGACATTTTGAAGCAGGTTAGCGCCGTTGTGTATTTTCTCAATGGGTGATGAGGGGGTGGTTATGCGAAAAAATTGGCCCAAAAATGAAAATTTCGTGAGATCCTATGAATTTCGACCCAAAAATTAAAATCTGATAGAGTTAATCGTCAAAATTTCCGGAATGGGCTGCTTGACCCTGTTTTTGAAGTGAATCCAGGATGTCTGAAGTCACACTGGGCCTTTGTATTTCACCAGGTTATGTTGAGCTAAACGTGTGGTGAAGTGGTGCATTTTTTTTTCGAGTCGGATTGAACATTTGTTCAATTTGGTGCTGCGGGGCGGTGTAATCGGTCTCGATGGAGCTCCCTCACCTAGGTGACCAAAACTCATGAAAAATGTCTAAAACTGAAAAAAACGAGCTCCCCTCCTAGGTGGGAGAAAAAGTTTCTCGGTCCCTCTCCGAAATTAAAAATTTTCCTTCTCTGGGCCAGAGATGGTACGACCCCACCCTCCCGCGTTGTGTCTGATCGCTCCTCCGCTTTACCCTGTGTTCAACCAAACTTGAAGTTCTTTTTTTTCAGCGGAGTTGAACGATTTGCTTAGCAAATCGGGCGTTTCCAACGAATATCGGACAGTTTGAAGCCTAATTGCAGATTAGCGTTGACGAGGCCTGCGTGGCGTTTTAGATAAAATAAGACATCTCCTGAACTCGGACAGGGTATTCCAAAAGGCTATTCGCAGCAGAGTTGGGCAGGACGTTCTTCTTCTTCTTCTGCAGCCTCAAAGTGGTTTTTGTCATAGGTTGAGGAACTGGGCGGCGTTCACAGGATTCGTCCAGAGGTCCATTGTTGTTAAGGAGGTTGGTCACTTCGGACACATGAACAAGTGCGCCGTGTCGTGTCCGGGAGCACCACAGTCCGGGCATGCGTCTGGTCGGCTGCTGTCGATCTTGTTGACGTAAGACATGAGCAGAATAGAGTGACCACAGCGCAGCGATGCAAGAGCACATCTGGCTCGTCTGCCGAGTTGAGACTCGGACTCGCAAACCCGAGGCGGCACCGTTCCCAAGATAGGGTTCACAGCCGTCTTTGCTAGATATCCTCGAACAAACTGGGTGTGCTCCTCACGCAGAAGACGAAGCCTTTCCATGTTGGAGTCGGCCCATCTCTGTACATCAACTTTACGAGGAGCATCGGCGAACGGCGTCCTAATCGACCTCTCTCTTATGGGCTTCATGATTCTCTTTGACGGATGATTCGGCTGCCTCAGAACATTAATATACATCTGCTGTGCCTGGAGTTCACAATGCTCCTTGACCGGCAATATGCAGGCCTCCGCGTGAAGATGCTCCACCGGGGGCTCCTTGCACAACCGGTAGCAATTCTAAGCGCAGCATTCTGTACACGCTGCAGCTTATTCCAGGAGCTGTCAGACACCAGGTGCTGCCACACTGGTGCCGCATATTCCAGAGCCGGCTGAAGTATTGCTCTGTAGGTTCTCAATATAGTCTCTCGGCTGCTTCCCCATGATGTTCCTCCGAGAGCTCTCAAGATATTAAGCCTAGCCTTGACGACTGTTTGTTTCTGTTCCGCGTTTTTGTGGAACTTCAGTGAGGGATCAAGAGTGAGGCCAAGCAGCTTGGGGAATTTTGCTGCTGGCAACAGGTCACCATCCCATTTGACATCTGGATGGGCACTGTGTTCCTTGGTGTTCGTTGTGAACACTGAAACAGAGGATTTTGCGGCAGAGACTGTGAGCATCATTTTATCGAGGAAGAGCTTCAACTCGACGAGATAGGCGCTGATCTTGTTAGCGGCTATCTGCAGGTCACGATCCTGGCACACGATGGTGATGTCGTCGGCATTCATAACAATGGCAGGACGTTAGAGGCAGCATACACGGTCGTAGACGTGGTTGAAGTATCTATGGAAATGGAATGATATGGCACAGAACAGAACGCCTGCGCATTTTTCAAGCGTCAAAAAACGGCCCACAATGACGCTACGTGAGTTAGAAGTTGGACCCGCCCCTGTATTCGCTGTTCTCCTCCAAAGCAGGATTGCTGGGCCATTTACACCGTCGGCGACGTTTGTGGTTTATCTCTTGTGCCTATTCTACCACCCACAAACGTCGCTGACGGTGGGAATGGCCCACCACTTCTGTGTTGGAGGAGGACGCAAATATAGGGGGCGGGGCCAATTTCTCACCCGTGTAGCGTCATTGTGCGTCGTTTTTGACGCTTCGAAATGCGTAGGCGTTGTATTCTGAGCCATATGATTCTATTTCCATGGTTATCTGAATCACGTTTACGAGCGTGTATGCTGCCATCAAGCCAATTTTTGGCTGAGCTACGACCCCCCTTCTGTTGAAAAATTTTTCGGAAAATTTGAAATTCTTCACGACCCCCGCCACCATCGAAAAGTAGACATCAATTTACATTCGGTGCACCGAATAACCCAGTGCGACTATTACTACCTCAATTTAGCCGACCAAAATGTTTGGAGAAAATTCCTTATTTACCGAAAATTTTACGAACCCCCCACAATTTTTCTGAAAAACTTTACATTCTGAATTTTTATATTTTAGTTTAATTCAGGAGGCCTGGCATGCGAGCAGGCGCATGAAGGAAGCACCCGTTTATTCTTCTTCTGAAAAATATCCGGCATGTTTTGATGGAGATCGGGATCAAGCAAGCCGTTGTTTAGGATCAGTGCGGAGCTGTGATCGTCAAAATTCAGTTTTTGAGGCGAAATTCTGGCGATCCCCAACCCATATTGGGGCTGAAATTCGCGCTACTTACTGTGCTTATCTGGGCCGAATTTCGGTCCGCAATTGCGTCTCGGCACGCTTTGCGGCCACACGCGCTCGAGTCAGGCTAGTTTCCAGCGTCAAAACCGATTGGATATGGCTTTTTTATACAGTTGTCTCCCTTTTTGTTTCGTTTACGGTTTCTAAAACTCACATGGAGTAAACAAATCGGCTGCTGCAGCTCTGGAAACCCTTCCGACTCGAAAGTGGGCGGCCGCAAAGCGTGTCGAGACGCGATTGCCGACCGGAATTTGGCCCAGAGAAGCACAGTACCTCATCACTCGTTGAGATTTGGCAAAAACAGCCCCTGACCCTGATGAATCTTTCGTTCCGTTTGTTTAATAAGGAGAAAACCACAAATTTAAGGGAGTTTCTCGTTTTTTCGTTTTAACATGAAGTTAACTGCAATATTTTTGTGCGTTTGTGGTTTTGCTCTCATTCAAAGTGTTCCTTTCAGTGTTTCCAAGCATGTATTCAATGCTACGATTGGTCGTAAATGTGACATTGGAGATTCCGTTGTAATCAGCTGTGCTACAATCGGGAATGGGAGCAGAATCGGTGGGTGTATTCATATTGTCGCTCAAGCGCGCTTAGGCCCTAGTTATACATCGGCGTTTCGCTGCCGCTGATTTTGGCGGGACGTCTGCGATTGGTCAGATTTCGAAATTGACCAATAGCAGATATGCCGCGGAAGCCAGCGGCGGCGAAACGCTGGTGTATAACTAGGGCGCAAGCGCGCTGGAGCGATAACATGAACGCAGGCCAACTCGTCCGCAAGTCCTTCTTTTTTTGTGTACTGGGTCCACAAACAGTGACTTCTGGCTTTCAGGCTTTTCTCATGCCGATATTAGGTGAAGGTTTTCGAAACATGAGTTTCGAAACATGACTTATTGTGCAGTTACACACCCACAACTTCATTTTTTTGTGGAAGTAAATCGTATATTTAGGTGAAAATTCCCGTATTGTTAACTGTATCATTGGCGAGAATTGTGTGATCGGTGCGAATTGCCATATTGAAGAATCTGTGCTAGGAAATGGAGTGCATATACCAGATGGCTGTAGTCTGCCGAAGCAGTCTCTGATCGGACCAGATGTAGGAGTGGTTTGCACTTTTTTGTCCGGATGAGACCTAAAGTATTGATTGAAAAAAAAATACTGAATTTTCGCAGGTTACTTATCCTCGAGATCTGGATGTTCCGGCGAATTCAGCAGTGTGTTCCTGTGCTCCTATAGATGATTTTGATGAGTTAATGAAATGCAAACCTGTTGAAGGTAAGTTTGATTAGGGTCCTGTATGCAGCCTTGGAGGATAGCGTGTCTGTGCTCTCGATAACGACCATCTGCCTGCCCGCGAAATTTCCATGTTTTCACCTTGGCATGGCTTCGACATCGTCGCAGAATCGCCGCGAAAACTCAGCGGAGCTCCCTCCAAATCAGCCCGGATTTTTCCTGAAAATCTGTTTTAATTGAATCGAGGTCACCGCGCGCTCGCTTCGATTTTTCGCAAATCTCCTCGAATCATCTTCGACATCTTCGCAGACATTCCTCGAGATTCTATTGAAACCTCCGCGGAATCTCTCCTGAATCTTTTTGGTTCAGCCAGAGTCTATGTGGACTTTGCTCGATATCTTTGAATTCATGCGAGATCTATAATCATCCTAGTTCTTGTCGAAATCTGCACCGAAAAGCCGTAACAGTGCCAAGAAATCGCCTCGAAATAATCCCGAAGTTTCCCCATTCCGTTTAGTTTTGTCGCTGTTTCCACCAAACATCGATCGAAGTATCCCAACAATCCTGAAATCTTCTACAACCTGGTCGAAGCTACTTGGCATCTCCTTGAAATTGCAGCTTCCCGGAACGATTCAGTCATCTGCCTGTGATGCAGTCGAAATCTCTGATTTATCTCTATGGTATCTCCCGGCATTTCCATAGGATCTCGTTGAGATCTCCGCCTACTCCTGAAATCCTTTTCGAGTTTGCCCGATTTCATGTTGGAATATTCACCGAATAGTCACGCAATGATCTGAAATCGCTTCACCGGAAATTCTTTACCTCAAAATGACCCCGAAATCACCTCGAAACAACCGCGATTTTCTTCGACTGCATCGCTTTCTGTTCATCAACTTCTCACAAATTTCGCCGATGCTCGTGATTTCCGCAAACTCCTCTCCAGATTTCGGAACCTTCGTTTTCTGAACTTGGAAATTTTTGAATTTTCATCGAACCTTCTCGAATCGCCTTGATACCTATGCGACATCTCTATGAAATTGCCTCGCGGTCTCCGCCGTGTCGCCCGGACGTCTCCGCGGAATCTGTGTTGAAATCAAAAGGTATACTCTCGTAGGCAGTGGCAAGAAGCGCCGCTGTCACGCACACGGTCGAGTGATCGATCCTCGCCCAAGGTCAGCCAAGTCTTCTATTCTTCCGGGGTCGGTAAATTGGTAGCAGACTTGTCTGGGAGGATTAAAACACTGACATGAACATCGGCTGGCCCCCGCAAGCCATTGTATAGGCTCTATACACATTGAAAAGCCTATACGATTTCGAATGGAAGTCGAATGTGTGGCGCGTCCTCAGAGGATTGATATACGCCGAGAACTGTATTCTTTTAAACCTTAATTCTCTCGTAAGCCGCCTCTAGCACTCTTCTGTTTGAATAATTGACGAACAATTCAGCGGAGACTGCGCGGAACTGTCGCGGTGATATTGAGGCGGTTTCGTGAACTCGGAGAGGTATATTAAAGGCTTAGGGGGGAGAAAGCACAATTTTTTCTAAAGTTTTGAGATCCCAAAATGATTTTGCAGAGATCGCGATCAGAGTCCGCAGGTATTTCTAAAGAGAGAGATGTAGATAGACCTTGACCCTTTTCATAGCCTGTGAATATTTTGAAGATTTTATCTCCAACTTAATGGTTAAGGCGTATTTATCTGGACACTAGCGAGATACCTTACCATGTGGTCTGCGAATATTGCTTCCGATTCCGGTAATGGCAGTTCCAGGGACGAAAATGTGGGTTCTTCATCGATGTGTTTTTGGAAGAAGTTCAAAGTGATTGATTAGAGTTGTAGGAATCGGAACTTGGAACAGAGAGTGGTAGCGGTGAGCCACCAGAATTGGATGGAACAGCGCAGTTTTACGAGGAGGTTGTGGAAAGCATGGAGAGGATTCAGGGCTTCACATTCAGCAATCAGCAGGTTAGTGGAACTTTTTCTCGGAAATATTTTTTTCGAGGTGAAAATATGTTTCAGATGCATAATCTGATCCTCGAAATCAATTCATCCAAACTGGCGTATAATATTTCTATGGAAGATGTGGCGAAGCAGGTGTTTGCGGCTTTTCTGGGCCTTCCGGGGAATGAGACGTGGAAAGGGTTGAAGGAGGTTGGTTTTCATTAAAGATGGTTCCTCGGGTTCTTTGACTAAATGACAAAGTTTTAGCTGAGTAGCAAGTGGACGCTCTTGTTCGCGAATTACTACAAACCCAAGAAGAGTCAGATTCAACTTCTGTTGGCTATAGAGGTGAGGAATCTCAGTTTTTCTGGCTCTAGTTTGGACAACCTACCACATTGGCAAATTGCACTTTTATGACGCCTTTATGACCTCGAAGTTTGTAACATTAAAGTCTAAAGCGCGGCGCTAAGGCGGTGTAGATACAGTGGTAGGTTGTCTGAACCAGACCCACTTTCCCGTTGATTTCATGTGATCGTAATTTTTCAGGAGCGATTCAATGAGAGTCCTGCAGAATTTGGCCCACTGGTGGCGAGGCTCGTGCATTTCCTGTATAATGATATGGATATAGTAGAAGAAGAGCCGATTCTGGAATGGGCTGGGTCGATAGATGAGGTGAGGTCCTGAACTGTTCAGTGGCGACCGTTTAAGTCGCGTTAGAATCGGCATTTCCGTGGAATTCACGCGATATTTCCTCGAATTCATCGGATAATGGACTAATAACTGCTGCGGATTATTTATTCTCTGATTTTTTTCAGACAGGAAACTGTGGATTTACCTTGACATTCACGCGGAATTTCTCGACATTTCCGCGAAATCTCCGTTTCATTTCCTCGAGAAGGCCGCGGACTTTCCGCGAAACAGCCTCGAAATTTCCGCTTAAAGTTGGTCTGAATGGAACTGTCCGCCCATGCGGTCGGCGCGCGTGCAGAGCGGTCGTCGCAAAGGTTTTATTTCGGATGAGCGTTTTCATGGCTTAAAACAGCTGATTGGGATAGTATTCGCCAATCGTCGAGTGTCCCCTCTAATCGATTTTTAAATTCGAAAGATGCCTTTGCGACAGCCGTTCGACACGCACGCAGACTGCGTGGGCGGACAGCCTTCTTTGGACGGACTTGGTCCATCCGAGATTCTCTCATAATCTCGAAGTTTCGGCGAGATCCTAAATCTTGGTGGAATGTTCTGGCATTTCCGTGGAATTTCTCGGATATCTCCGCGGAAATTCTCCGGTACCACCGCGCCGATCCCCATATTTTAGCGGATTATCCACTATTCTTTCCGGGAGCTATCGCGAATCCTCCTCAAAATCTCCGCGGAATCTCCTCCGAATTTCCACGTAGTGGGCAGCACTTCCGCGAAAGAGCCCTGGAGCGTCCCCATAATATATCCAAATTTATCCGCCAATATCTGCACGGAATCTCGTTCACAATGGTACGAAATGACCGCGGGCTCCGTTAGAGACTCTTGAAATTTTCTTCTATTCCCCGCGGAATCTCCTGTATATTCCCTCGAAACAGCAGAAAACTCCCCGAGAAAGTTTTAAAATTCCGAAGCTATCATGAGAGGAAATTCCGCTGCTATTTTAAGAAAGTTTTGTGGTGGTTGTGCGCAGATTGCAAGGAATTTATCTAGGTTTCCGTTGTATTTCGGAGGATCTATAGATATGAAGAAGGGTCCGCGGTTATTCAAAGGAAGTTTCAAATAGATCACATGGTCTTTGATAATCATGTAGAGGTTCCAAGAATTTTTGCTCAGTTTTTCCTGGTAGTTTAGTGGGACTATTTAGAGCATTCAGTTGCTACAGCTGTTAGTAGATTTGGCTGACTTGAGGATTTCCGCCGAGATTCTGTAAGATTTCTAAGGGAATACTGAGGAAATTCTCCAGCTTTTCGAGGAGATGCTGCGGCTCTTTCGGGGGAGATGTAGAGCAGATTCCACGGAGAACTATGTGATTTACTCAAATGATCCACGGTAGTGTTGATGATGTGGAGAAATTTTTTTTGTGGCTCTCTTTAGGAGATATAGGAGAGTTTTGCAAAGATTCCGAGGAATACGTGATCTCTGGGTGACAATCTCTTTTGATCTTGATGCTCACATTTCCAGAGTTCCGAACTGAGGCGGATAATGAAGCCCATACTGGACTGGCTACAACAAGAAAGTGAAGAGGAAAGTGATGAAGATTGACCAAAATATTATATTCCAACTGTTTCTGTAAATTAGCTTGTTTTGTTTTTTATTATATTATTCGTTGTTATACATGGTTTGTGTCAGTGAAAGAGGAAACCGCAAGCAGCCCTGGGGCGCTAAATTTTCCTATCGATAATGGTCGTTATCCCACGCATCGCCGCATAAGTGCATGCGGCTGCCTGCCCAATTAGGCGTAGTTTATACTTTCGCCACCACGAGGCGCCGTACAATCTTATAAAGCGCTGTTTTTTTCCGCCGCTGAGCGGTGCTGCGCAGTGCAGCCTTATGATACTGATCGCACGGCTGGCTCGCTATTTTAGGGGCTAGTTAGAGTCCCACCGCTCGAAGGCGCGGCAGCATGCAATGGAGGGGAATCGATCGTCCGGCCTCGCATGATCGGTACTCCTCCATTGAATGCTGCCGCGCATTTCAGCGGTGGAACTCTAATCAACTTTTTAGGATTGCAGTTGCCGCGGGGTGGCGGAAGTATAAGCGACCCATAAGACAGACGATGGCCTTCATTTCCCAGGGTGTTACTTTTCATGTTTGTGTAATTGCGGACCTGTGGTGGGAGTTGAGGTTTTCCTCACCCTAATGTCTTCATGGAGATCATAGTGTAAGGCTTGGGTGATTGGTGTGCAATTGCATACGAACCCCTCTTGATTAGAGAATAGATAGGAAAGCGTAGTGCTCTTAGTGGCTTTGCACAACAAGTGAGCTACGATTCGGAAATGGAGCGAAATTCGTGGGGTTTTCGTCAAAATTGAGGAGCCCGGTAATGTCCCGATCTAGCGCGAGCGGTCGCGTTGCTTCTCATTGGGCGATCAGTATGCGGATGATGCGAGTAGTTGGCTTTGACCGGCGTCACCCGTATTCCTGTTGTTTTCTGTTTGTAAAAAAAGTTTTTTGGGCACAAAAGTTTTCGACTTTTTATCGAAAAATTGTTCTTCTACAAGGGTTTGAAATCACTACCAAAAAACAAAGAAAATTTGAAGATTATTAGAGTAGGCGGGAAGGAATTGACTGTTCTCCCCTCCGCCTATTGATTGGTCAGTATAGGAAACGCGGCCGCTCGCGCAATACAGTCCGTAGAGTTCACTTACTGCCCTTATTGGAGTGAAATTCCGGTCTGCAGTTACGGGCAATCGCTGTTGCGACACGCAATGCTATGAAAATCGTGCTTGTGCGGCGGATAATATCGATGGGACCACGAGGTCCGTTACTATTCTCATCGTGATGCGTGCTGCAACAGTGGTTATCCGCAATTGCGGACCGGAATTTGTTACGATAACGGGAGTGTGATGTTGAGAAAGCTGTTATTTAGGAATGTTCCCTTGCAGAGTTATAAATAAGTGTTAAGATAGGGTATTTTTTTCAGTTTAGGTATGCTTTCACGGTGAAGATGGATGTTTGACAAACTCAATGAAAATGTTATTGATTTTTCATGTGTGTTCTTGTCTTATCTATCACTGTAGAGTTACAGTTCTCAATATTTTATCTATTTTGATGGTATTTTTTGACGGTTTTGAATTAAGCGGCGTCTTCTGCGATTCTGCGATTGCGTAGCCTTTTTAGATCTTGAATTTGCATCTGCAAATATAGACTTTCGGTTAAACGGCACCCAACGTGAGCGTGATTGGCTCTGTTTTGAGTGGTTCGCAGGGTCGGTGCACGCTCGCCGCGCTCTGCGCGTCATTAAAATCTGGCCGCAAAGGTTTTTTTTTCGGTTAGGGGTGTAGTTGTGCATCGTGAAATTCGGATAGGAAAGGTTTTCAACGTTTAGAGATCACGTCCAGGCAAAGATAGTCGTCCTCGTAATTTTCATAGGAAACCGCTACGCATCTGCGTGATTCGCGCGTAGGCGGCGAATTGTCGCTTTTGACAAGAATGGCGTCAGTTTTACATAGTTATACGCCGTTAGCGACTTGCGAAGCAAAGCGCGGTGCGTCCTGCGCTGACTGCTGTCGCGTAGCCGAATTTATCCTTTTCGGAATGCTGGCAGCGCAGCTTGTACGCGTGGCGGCCATCGATATTTTGGCTGCGGCGCTTTTCAATATTTGTCGTGGGTGAACAAATGAGCCGTTTTTTCAGCACAAGCGAAGTTTCGAGGTGCTCATTTCCGCGACGCGCCTGCTCGCCTTATGCTGTCTTGGCCTAAGAGCGTCAGTTGCCTTGAAATTACCGGATTACGGTGTTTTTCCTTCATGAAAGGGATTTGTAAAACCTAGCGCATACTCTTCGCGACGAAAGGCGCGACATAGTCTTTGTCATCCTTATCGATCGGTGGTCGATTGAAAGTCGATTCGGCTGGAATACACTGTCGCGGGAAGTACGCCGAGGGGTTTTTAGAGTACCGGCGCCACGAGACTTTATGATTCATATGCGAATCGACGAGCGTCGCCTTATCGATCGATGCCCACAGAAAACATCTCATCGCGCCGCGCTGCGATGGAACTCCAAAATATGCCTTAGGGGTCGTTTATACTCCCACTCCTGAGCTTCACGGCATAGTGTATTTCTATTGTATTGAGCGCGAGGCTCGATCGATTTTGTAGAACTGAAATTCGCCGCTCAACGGCGGAAGTATAAATGACGCCTTAGGCGTACTGGAAGGGGGAACAGGTGCTGAATATAGCAATTCTCAAACACATTGGCTTATGTTCAGAAACCCTGCAAAGGTGCCGCGCTGCTGGTGCGACTTCGCGCCTCGTCGCGTGAAGGTCTATGCATAGTACGGCGGCAAAAGTCGCGCCGCCATGGAAGGGATTAATGGGCAGACTAGGAGCTACGTAGTTGCCCTCTATCCTCCATTGTGGCAGCGGGACTTTTGCTGCTCGACTATGTAGAGGCCTAAAGACCGGCTACATACTTCTCGTGGCCTGCGACGCGATGCTTTACTTATCATTTGAATCAATTGATATCAACAGGCTTGACAGGCATTGCCGCGGGCGAGCGTCACCCGAAGTATGAGCCCGGGCTAATTGCATGCACTGCGACATTGTACTAGACTATGCAGATGAGGGTCGAAAATGTCTAAATTTTTTCTAGAAAGAGTTTTAGTTAGGGTAAAAGATATAGTCCCATGCAGAGGTGATTTTCTAAATCATTTTCAGATGTCATTTTTGAATCTTGTTGATTTTAACGGATCGATAAAGCGTAACAAGAAACAGGAAGCGGTGCTGAGCACTTTTGTGAGTTTTTTGGAATTTTCAGTTTTTCATGATTATAATTTTTTAATAAACCCTTTTTTTTCAGAATGAGAGAGAGGTATTTCTTTCTGCGCTAGAAGCCCAGAGGAGAGCGCGAGCTGTAGGTGTGTGTACCGTTTTATTTGGTAGAATTCCAGCAATCAGGATAAGGTTTTCAGACGCCCGTAGTTGTGTTCCGCCAAAACGCTGTTGTTCCTGCTTGTCTCGGGGCAAACACCAGGTGTTTCGGGTTAAACAGAGGGTGTTTCAGAGAAAACTAGACGTTGAAGAAAGCGCCAAAGAGCGATGTTTCGGGATAAACTGCCAACGTTTCGAGGCAACGAATTCGGCCTTTACGGCTGAACACAACTACGAGTTTCTGAGTTTGCAGTCTGACTTTGGTTATTGTAGATCATGAAATAGTCCCATATTTTGCAGACAACAAGCAACAAATAGCTGCAGTAGTTATACAAAAAACGTGGCGCAATCACAGGGCTCGTAATCATGTTGTTCAACGGCTACGAGCCGAGTTTGACGAGATCGGGCGTCCTACCACGAAAGAGGTGGGAGCGGTACAGTTTTAGGGCGTCTTTCTCCGTCAAGGTCATCTGATTTAGGCGTTAAATCTGCAAGTTATGCGCATGAATGTGTTCTATCGTCATCCTGAAGACGACAGCCGTTTAGTGAGTTTTTTGAAGTTTTTTTTGTCCTTAAAAATCCTAATTTTCCCTTCCAAGGTTACGCTATGCTCTGCAGCGTTAGGTTTATTCCGTGCTAGTAAGGAGAGCGATGGAGAACTCATATCACCTCAAAGAAGAATATTTTTCTACAAACGTCTTCTGAAATACCTGTCGCATGCTGGAGCGGAAACGAATTTTGTGATGCCCATAAGGTTTCTGGAGACATTCGCTGGTGCTGCTGATGCTGTTCCACTTGTAAAGGTGAGATAGTTCATAAATTTTGTGATAAATGGTTCTAAAATTCTGGTTTAGTTGCGATATTTTGAATGTTTACTGGGTTTAATTGTGAAGCTGACACCGACTTATGATGGTGAGAGCCAGATAATGGTCGGATATCGGGTCCCGCCACGACTGGAGGCTCTCTGTGAACAGCTGGTCCTGCCGGTGATGAAGATGGTGTCGGATGAAAGGTGAGTTATATCTATTTTACACCTAATTATTATGAACCCGCGCGGCTGCTGAAACGCGCCCAAGTCCGTAGTGGCAGACTGGGCGCGAAAGTCTATGGTCAAGTTCTTCTTACCGGGAGGATCGTGACGGCTCGCGATAAGTTTGACCGAAATTGAAGGCCAAGGTGGAGGGGGGGGGGGAATTGCAAAAATTTCGGACCAAAAAGTGAAAAGAAACAGCATTTCGTTGTCTGAAAATGTCAACATTTTTCTGCAAAAAAAATGCTCAAAAGTTACAGGATGGCAAAAAATTTGGATTTTCGGAAAAAAATTGATTATATTCAGAACGAAATTCAAAAAAAATTCAGAACGCCTTACGCTCGATTGAAGCCCAAGGCGAGCGCCCCGCAGCGGCTGTCAGAAGATAGCTCGCATATTTCGAGGTGATTTGGCGGCTGTATCGAGGTAGTTCAGCGGAGATTTCTAGTGTCTGGATTGCTGTGGTTTAGTTTCGAATACTTCAAGGTAATCTAGAGGTGATCTCAAGGAGAATCGGAGGTCTTTTGGCAACAGTTGTACAATTAGGTCCGTGGCTTGCTCCCTCAAGAAAAAGCATTTAAATCTCATCCGCGGCTGGCGCGGGCGCTTTAAATCTCACGGGCAGCTGGCGGTATGGTAAGCTGATCAGCTTTGCTGTTCTTTTGGACTGAATCGATTAACGGGCCGCAGCGCAAGCCGCAGGTGAGATTTGAATATTTTTCTTGAGAAAGCAAGTCAAGGACCTAATTATACAATACCGGAGATATTTAGGAAACACGACGTGGATATTCCACAGAAATTTTGGGATGGTCCCGCATAGATTCGAAGACGACAAACGAACAAATCCGCGTATATTCCGAGGAGACGTCGGGGAAATCGCATGGGTGTTTTGCGGACATTGTGCGGAGTTTTTGCGAGGATTCCAAACATCTCTATTTTTTATTACTTCAAGGTGACTTCGAGGAAACATCGAGAGAGTTTAGCGGAGATATCGAATGAATCTCTTGGCGATGTCTTGAAAACTGTTTATAGTCTCGAGGGTTTCTTCCACGGGTATGGCGAGGAGACTTCGTGGAGGTTTCACGGATTTTGTAATTATAATTCCAGGCGTTTTCCGGGAGGTTTCGTGGACATTTTGAATCATTTCTGAGATTCCTAACTAGAAACTGATCCCAGCAAAAAGTGGAGCTTTGAAAAATGGTCTTCAGGATGACATGGGGATGGAAAAAAGAAACAATTTGAGGTTTGGAAATTTTCCTTAATGCACATAGGTAGATTAAGAACTGCGAAAAACGCAGTTTCCTGGATTTTTGAGCATTACTGGTCCACGCTTTGTCCACGGCGTGCCTTACTTGTGGCGCTAAGCACTAATTTAAGGTCCAATTTTAGTTTCTCGGAAGACTACTCAAGTTGCAGTAGAAAAATATCATTTGCCTTCAGTAACCTGCAGTAATCTTTCGAAAAACTAAAAATGGACAATATATTCGTGTTCAGTGTACCAAATTATACCTCAGGACAAATTTTGGGCTGAAAGTGTTCAAATTTCTAGATTTTAAGGGCAGGTTTTTTGTGGCTTTCGGTCTACCCAGGCGCATTAAGGAAATATAACTAGCTTCAACCTGTTTTTCTTTTCATTTCCCCATAGCCTTCAACAGATAATTTCTCGAAACTCCAGTTTGCGCTGGGATCAGTCCAATAGGGCTAATGTGAGGAGATATTGAGGATACAAATCGTGGTTTTTGAATAAGCTGCTTGAAGATGGTGAGGAAATTGGGCGAAGGATCCTAGCATTTTTAGCGGAGATTATGCGGAGGTGTCGAGGATTGGTGAGTATTTCAGGACATTTAGAAAAACGCGCATATTTTAGTCAGATTGAGGTCTCGGTGACCTTTCGAAACAATCTAAGATGGTGTATTCGAGGAGATTCACTTAAGTTGCGAGACAGTTGCGAAGTCAGCAAGGAAACGGAAAGATTGCGGGGCTTCGAGGCAATATCGAGCAAATTTGGTGCATCTGTCACGAAAATTTTGTAAGGTTTTAGGAAATCTTCGCGGAGATGTCGGGGAGATTTTGAGGAACGATTTTGTGGAGACAGAAAAAAGATCAAACCATTGTCTCTAGCAGAAACCACGGGAATTTCCAATCAGTTTGGAAATCTTGAAGGAATTGCGCGGAAATGATGAGGAGGTTTAGAGGCCAATTCGAGGGGGAATCGAGGAGTTTCGAGGAGATTTACCATTAGGTTCCTTGGAGATTGAATGGAAGTTGTGCGTAGATTCAGAGAATCCTTAGCGGTGATACTGCAGAAATCTTGGAGAGATTTCGCGGAGATTTCGAGGATTTTCGAGGGTTTTTTTTTTTCAGAAATTTCTTTCCAATCTAGCTTCCTGTTGCAGAGTGTGGATGTTGCGTTGCCTGCTGCGATCCATTTGTAATAGCAAGGACGAGTATTCGATGGTTTTGGTTGTGATTCCCTATATCTGTCATTGTCTGTCCATATCCAAGTGCGCATTTTTTTGCTGATTATTTCGAATGTTTGAATCAAAATTTCCGTTTTCAGAATTAGTTTGTGTGATTTTTTGAATGCGTTTGGTCGGAGTCCTTCGGACGATTTTATGCCGGCGGCGGTGATTTCGTTGTATTTTTTGAGTACGGTTCTGGAGGTTTGCTGTGAGAAAGAGTGTAAGTAGTCTATATGTCGCCCAAGCACTAAGTATGTATAGGCGATATGTTAAATTCTCAGTTTCAGTGACGGATGGCGACAAGTTTCTCCTGCTTTCAACGTGTGCGGGCTACAAATATGCTCAGGATAGGATGAAAGGTGGCGAAGTGTGCGCAGTGTTAGGTGAAAATAAGGTCTGTTCTGAAGTAGTCGATTGATGTATCCGAGCAACTGAAAAGCGTAAGGTGTTCTATGATCAGGTTTCTGGAGGATTACGGTAGGTACACGGTTGTTTGGGACGAAGGGGCCGATTAAACTCCACGTCTTGCTCAAAGGGGTTCTTTTGGATGCTCAAGACTAATCTTTTGTTAGTTTTCGGATTTTCGTTGTTTTATTGTAGGGCTACGATATTTAGGTGACGTTTAGCTGACCGTAAATCATTACCGTATACGCACCGTAAAATGTAGGATTTCAAAGTTAAGTGCAACGTCCAAGAAACGACAAAGAAAGAGAAATAGCTTTTTGAGGGCTTACATATGCCATGGAAGGTTGCCTAGATGGTCTAAAGTTTCTCTAGAAGATACCTTGGAAAAAAGTTGCGTTTTAAGGTGGAGGAATTCATGAAGTCGTTCGTCAGTTCAGCCTTCGACTCGCCTATGTTCTCGTCGCTCTGCAAACACGCAGGTTTTCCTACATTCAGATTTTCGTGGTTGAAGAGATCGTCCACCAAGAGAAATGTTTTTTTTTTTGAAGTTTGAAGGAGTAGCGTCGCCATAGATAACGGAAATGGCGGAAGCGGACTCAAAAAGGTAGATTTTCAAAGGAAAAACGGCTCCCAAACGCATAGGATTGCATTCGAAGATTGCGATAGAACCGTTTGCAGGCTCTAGCGGGGCGTTGCGACCGATTTTGGCCGAGTTACGTCTCTTCCCTGTTGGTGACCGTAATCTTCGGGAATTTCGCAAATTTTTAGGGGTTACGGTATACTCTGTCACTGTCATCAGCGACACGCATGTAATCTAGCACAAATCGGGGCGGGACTCGCATCGGAGCAACGACATCGGCCTAGGAACAGTTGTCGCGCGTTCGTTGCAGCGACGTGTCGCGAAGGCTGATATACTTTAAATGTGCCGGAGCCACAACCCCACTGGACCCTGACGGTTTGGGAGCGTTTCTGGGAGTATCGTCGGAATCCTGCATCGCCTTTTCGCGCGAATATTGCTGACCAATATAGCCGAGATTTCCTGCGACTAGCGACAGCAACAGTGCAAATCAGACATATCAATTTTTTTCGATAGTGATGGTAAACATTGTGTCGCGTCGCTCGTCGGTGGAAGCATGGTCCCGGCATAAGCGGTCGCAGTTTTCTTCTGTTTTTTTTTTCGACTGAGGATTAGATCACCACCACGGAGCCGTTTCGAGGGGATAATGGTCTATATATAAAAGTTGCACATTAACTCAAATTGTACCATATGTAGTACTGATAAGGGAACTTCCATTAGTCAGCCTGGCCATTCAGGATAAAATGTACTTGTCTAGAACCGTTTTTGACGTAGAATCTGATTATGATCTTTGCAGCTGCCTAAACCCACTCTGGAAAGGGTTATAGGCGTTTTGCGCCGGATTTTCGTACCGATTTTCCAAAATGCGCCCTAGTCTTTGGAAAATTCGGAAATGGACCTCATAATTGTGTTCAGCGCTCAAACGGACCCTCTTGGGCTAGGTTTGGGTGAAGTCACTTTTTCCAAACTTTGCGCAGACTGATGGCGTTTCGGACTCGGACGGATCATTCGTTGGGCGTTTATTTATACCCACTGATTTTTGGTTGGGCGTTTATTCATAGCTATTATAAGGCCCTGAAAGAGTTTTATGATTTGCTCAGATTTAACTTAGGATTCTCCTTGGTGGGCTATTTGGTGCGCTGATCACGAATCTGGGGTATGTTTGTTGATTTTCCGAAGTTTCCGACTTGATCCGTTCAAAGCTTCCCATCGGGTGAAAATTTGAGGGTGAAACGCGACTTTTGACGATTTCTCGAACGCTACTACAGATTTGCCTTAAATCGTTCTTCTGGAGGTTACTTGGAGTGCTGAACACGAATCTGAGGTCCGTTCATCGATTTTATTATGATGGGTATAAGGTAGGTTGGTCAAAATCTCAGATTTGACTGAAAATTTGTATGCGGAGGTTATTCGGGGTGGTTAATGCGAATTTAGTGTCCAATTGTCGATTTTCGAAACACTAAGGCAGTTTTTGCCCCCTAAATGGCATGGTGCCTACCTTCACCGACAGTAAACATCAGAGTTGCGACAAAAGGACTCCAGATTCGTGTTCAGCACCCCAGACTCCCTGTGCATACAAGTTTCGGAGACAGGGGCTCTGCACACACCTGAGGAGTTGTCTTGCCTTTCACGGCTCTAATTCCACTCGGGACCTCTTCGCTTGAATTGAGTAGGGTGGCCTGTCAAACTGCGAAAATGGGACAACTCCTCCCACTGTGTGTAGAGAGCCCCTTACCCCAAGTTTTCAGCCGAATCCGAAATTTTTTCTGCAGAACATTCTATAATTTCCATGGGGGGTACCCTTACCTTGCCGCCAGGCTTTGAAAAACGCGGACAACTTTTCTGAGAGTGGTTCTAAGCAGCTGCGAAGATCATAGTCGGATTCTACGCCAAAAGCGGTTCTGATAAAGTACATTTCTTTCGGAATGGCCAGGCTGACTAAAAGTAGCTCCCTTGTGAGCAGCAAAGAAAAGGAAGGCAGTTTTCTGTGTGGATGATGTCTCGAGCTAAATGTTCAAAAGAAATGTTGGATTTATTGTTATTATGAAAGTCCGTATTTGCAGCATCTGTTCCGTCGGATGAGAATGTGTGGTCTTTGGTGACGTTTGAGAGAAAAATCCTGAATTCGGACATGCTGATGATTTTGGCGACGTCGTCGGCGTTTATGAATAGGTTTGTAGAAGTCGTTTTTTTTTTCTTGGAACAGCGCAAATTGTGTAGAAAGGCCGCTGAGGCGAAGCCTAGTTTTGGCCCTTTCATTGTGATACTTGGGATTTTTTTTCTTTACGATATTTTTCTTTTGTTTAGGTTGTGGCAGCTGTTAGTGACAATGGAGTCTCGTAGCTCTTTAGGTCTCCTTACGAATCACATCGATCTGCTTAAAATGGGTTTGTACTTTGTTTTCCTGTACTTGTTCATTGCAGGATATTTATAAAAATTGCGTGAAGCTGCCGAAATGACCGTTCTATCAACTTTGCGTGATCTGCGGCACGGTTTTCGCATGCCCAACTCCAACCATTCTGTACCAGGGGCGGCCTGCATGAACGCAGCGAACGGTGTCAGGGAGCCGCTCCGCGTGCCATGCGCGCAGCGTCGAGCAACGGGGCGGCCCCGAAAATCAGGCACATCAATACACGCCACGAGATTCAGGGCCGCCCGGTTGCTCGACGCTGCGCGCATGGCACGCGGAGCGGCTCCCTGACACCGTCGCTGCGTTCATGCATGCCGCCCCAGGTTGTTGAATAAGTTTTGTCGTTCGATAAGAGAGGGCGTTGCTACTCGCCCAAACTTTTTTTGTTTTTGTTGGTACACTCTTCATATGAACGTATGTGGAGTTTCATTTCACTTCTTCTTCTTTGCAGCCGCGAAGAGAGTAATTGCTATAGGTTCAGAAACTGGGCGACCAGCGTTGGATTCGTCCAAAGGTCTATTGTAGTCAATGTTGTAGGGTTCTTTGGACAGTTGAATAAGTGTAGGGTATTGTGGCCAGGACCACCACAGTCCGGGCAAACGTCGGGAGTGCTATTGTCGATCCTGTTCACGTAGGACTTCAGGAACGTTGAGTGCCCACAGCGCAACGAGGCTAGAGTGCATCTGGCACGTCTACTAAGCTGAGACTCAGACTCAGAAACTCGAGGCGGCACAGTACCCAGAATAGGATTAACAGCCGCTCTTTCCAGATACCCTCTGACGAAATGGGTGTGCTCCTCGCGCAACAGACGGAGGCGTTCTCGATGTGAACCGTGCCATCTTTGCAGATTAACTTTATCTGGAGCATCGGCAAAAGGTTTTCTGATGCCTCTCTCTCTTACAGGCTCAAGTACTCTCCAAGATGGGTGGTTGGGCTGCTTGACGATGTTAATGTACAGCTGCTGGGCCTGGAGCTGACAGTGCTCCTTTACTGGTAGCACCCGTGTCTCGGCGTGTAAATGCTCGATTGGCGAACTCCTAGCACATCCGGTGGCGATCCGAAGAGCAGCGTTTTGTACACGCTGCACCTTAGTCCAGGATGAGTCCGACACTAAGCGCTGCCAAACCGGCGCTGCATACTCAAGGGCGGGCTGCAGTATAGCCTTATACGTGGTCAGAATAGTTTCCTTACTGCTGCCCCATGATGTACCTCCCAGTGCCCTTAGCACATTGAGTTTAGCTCTTACAATTGCTTGCTTTTGCTCGGTGTTCTTGTGAAACTTCAGCGACGGATCGAGTATAAGGCCGAGTAGTTTGACGAAGCGAGCAGCAGGCAGGCGATCTCTACCCCAGCTGACATCGGGATGGGCGCTGTGCTCTTTGGGGTCCGTTGTGAAAACTGATACTGAAGACTTGGCAGCTGAGACAATGAGCATCTTGTTATCGAAATAGCTTTTCAAATCAATCAGGTACTCGTTGATCTTGCTCGCGGCCACTTGTATGTCGCGGTTTTGGCGTATGATGGTCATATCATCAGCGTAGGCGACAACTTTAATGTCCTGGGGAGGTGCCGGAATGTCCTCTAAGTACAGATTAAACAGAGCGGGCGATAAGACTCCGCCTTGCGGAACACCGGCAGCTATGGGGATACTTTTAGAGACATGATTTTGAAACATAACTTTTGCTCGACGGCCCTTGACGAATGCTGTTATCCAACGCTTCTGCCACGGTGGAATAGAGGACTTCAGTATGTTATCCGATAGAATACCCAGGTTAACACTGTCGAATGCCTTTGTCAAGTCCAGGGCTACAGCAACGGTCCTGAGGGGCTTTCTCATGTTGAAGCCGTCGATGGCATAGCCAACGATTTCCGGAAGCGCCGTCGTGGTGGAATGTAGCTTCTTAAAGCCGTGCTGGTGATGTTGTTTCTCATTATGCTGAGCCAAATCATTGACGACAAGCTTTTCAGCAACCTTGGCTAGGGGTGACAAAAGGCTTATTGGCCTGTATCCTTTCGCTGATGACAGCGATTTACCGGGCTTAGGCAGAGGAATGACATTTGCTGTTTTCCAGTTTTGTGGCAGTGTGCAGGTTCGGAATGATGTGTTCATTAAATCAGTGAGCAGCGAGAGAAATCCACTGGGGAGCTTCTTTAGGACTGCTGGACAGATTCCGTCAGGTCCAATGGCTTTGGAATTACGCATTTCCTTTATAATCTTCTCCACCTGCGCAGGAGTGAAGGCATCAGCCGTGCCCATAAGCGGAAGGCGGCACAGCTCCCTTACTGTCACTCGGTTTTGCGGGCCACGCTTCGCACATGTTATGAAGAAGCTCTTGCCCAGAGCGTAAGCGGCATCTTGTCCTGACTTGAATACATTGTTCTCAAACTCGATAGTAGATACGGTGGCGGGTGTGGTTTTTCCGGAGAGTTTTCTCAGGATTTTCCATGTAGCAGCACCATCTGCCTTGAAGTTCGATTTTTCAGTGAACTTCTGCCACTCGTCTTTCTTGTGCCTGTCCAAGTCTTTTCTAATCTCGTCGTCAAGTTCAATGACCTCCGGGTCCAGATGGTTGGCAGATCTCTTTTCATCTCTTGTCCTGATTTTCTGAAGTATTTCCCTGGTGACATTAGGGTAAAAAGTTTTCACACGTCCTTCTGGTATGGCCGCTTTCATAGCCTTCCGGATAGCGTCAGATATGTGATGCTCTTACTGGTGGACATCGCCATTCCATGGATATTCAGCCGCTCGGTGAAGTGCAACCTCTCTGGATAGGCTCCAGTCTGCAAGGCCTAAATTGAGATAAGAACGGTGACGAATACCAGAATAAGGGGCTAGAGAATTTGAGAGATCAATATGGACGAAAATGGGAATGTGATCACTAGACAGAGTTGTAGAAGTGGACCACGAGCAGGCACTAGAAAGATTGGAGGAAACGAGCGAAATGGCTGGGCTAGAAGATCGGCCGATTGAAGGGGAGGCGAGTGGGCTGATCATCGTTTAGGATAACCAGGTCGCACTCCTCCGCCCATTCCTCGACGTCCTCTCCTCTAACATCAGAGTCAAGTGAAGAGCAAAAGGTATGAGCATTGAAGTCGCCCGCGAAGACGACTGAGGGTGAGAGGGCGCAGTCGTTGAGGTGGTTTAGGAGAGGGATGGGACTATAGGTTGCGGGACAAGATGTAGTTGGGGGAATGTAGATGTTGAAGAGAGATAGGGAGTTTTGAGTGGGAGATGGATGGGGACGAACTCGAGAGTACCGTCCGTAGGGACATTGGGAATTAGATGAGAAGGAAGAGTGGATAGTACAAAAGTAGAAACTCCTCCACCGAAAGACGATCTTGGAGCATGGTATGAAGTATAGCCAGGGATATTTGGGTGAGAAGAGGTAGCAGAGGGGGAAAGTTTAGTTTCCTGAACCATTATAACATCTGGATGGTGAGTACGAGCAAAGAGAGAGAGCTCAGATAGTTTGGCACGAAGGCCATTGAGATTTATATGTACAATAGAAAGTGGGCGATTGGAGGTAGAGGAATCAGAGTTGGAAGGTGAGGAGCATAGGACACAGCGAAAAGCAGAGTTATGATGCCTCACAGAACTGAGACCCGAACAGGAGAGATGCACCCACCTTTGGCATCCGAATCACTGGACGCTTGTTTTACTCCATGTGACATCCTTGCCGCACGTGGCGCATGGGTACTTCTGAGCGGGTCCAGGATTCCTCTCCACGCCGGCCCTTCGTAGGAGAATCCTTAGGAGAGCTGAGGCCAGCCAGCATCTCTCCCATAGCAAAAACCCTCTTCGTGGAGGGGTTGATGTCGGTTTGCACGGAGTTGATGTTGCTTCCTCCACACGGCCACGGCACGAACGTACGACATCTCGGCAGCTTTCATTTCACCCTGTCAATTCATTCTTTATTTACAAGCCATTTAGTGTCGCCGTGTCACAGCAATGGAAAAAATTGAATATCGTGCAGTGATAAAATTCTTATTTTTGTGAAGGGGTAGCACCAAAAGAAATTCACGAACGAATGTTAAAAGTGTATAATGATTGTTCATCTACAATAAGAACAGTAGAAAGATGGGTTGCTGTATTTAAACGTGGTCGTAGAAGCCTTGAAGACAATCCACGTGAAGGACGTCCAAAAAGCGCATCAACACCAGAAATTATAGACAAAATACAGGATATGGTTTTGGAAGATCGTCGATTGACTGAGAGAGATTTAGTAGAGGCTCTACACATCTCATTAGGCAGTGTGAGCCATATTTCAAGTTAAATTTAGGGTTTTAGAAAGCTGTGAGCACAATGGGTGCCGCATTCGCTAACAATGGACCTAAACACATTCGAATGCGCCTTTCTCACAGGGATGAGCAGCGTTGTGACCGGTCACATCGGGGGGTCGTGAAATTTTAAAAATTTCTTGAAAAAAAAATTGAAACTTGGGGGGTCGTAACATTTTTAATACATGACCTTTTCGCGTCCACACGTCAGCCGCGACCGAACTGGACCCAAAATATTACAACAACTTTCGTTTCTCTTTAAAATTTGACACTAAATAAAGCTTGAAAAAAATTAGTGCCAGGGGCCCCCTGGAGGTGTCGCAAAATCTTGGGATTTTTTTTCGGAGTAAATGAAGATCTGGGGGGGGTCGTGGCCGCCACAAAAATCGCCACAACGGCCTGATCAACCCTGCTTTCTCAGCAACATTTAGAGCGTTCTAAAAAGAATACAATGGATTTTGGGCGTCGATTCATCACTATGGATGGATGAGATTTGTATTTTTTTCGGATTTAAAAAAAATTAAAAAATTTTTGAATTTTTTAAAAGTGTATTAATGTTGAGGGAGATTATACTGAATAATTATTTTGACCCATAAAATTGTGTTTTCCTTATGGAACGACAAAACTTGAACAACCGGGTAGATCACCTCACACTATTTTTTTTTATTTTAGGACACCCTCTGGATGATACAGCACGGGATCGCCTGACGCAGGCGTTGTCGTTGTTCTGTGGTTGTTTGGTGGCAGGAATTACATCCATTGATGACACTGATTTCGTGGCGAGCTCAACCACTTTTGTGTTTAGCCCTAGCAAGCTCACGGAGATCGTCACTGTTATCAGGTACGATGAGTTCTGTGAAATCAAAGAAATCTTACGAAAAAGGTTCAACCCGTTCATCGCTTACAAGTTTCTAAAACTTCATGGTTCTGATTCTTCGTGGAGAGGGATTATAGGTTTTTCGCTATTTTATGTGCAGCTGAAAATATTGTTTCATTCGAATCAGGAAAGAAGTCCATTAGAGAAGTGTAGACGTTTGTGTAATCCAGTCGAACGGGCTGAATAGCTGGCTAGTAGGATTGTGTTCCGCCTACTTTATCGAAATTCTCCTTTCAGGGATGTTGGCCTGGGTCTGATAGATCTAGCGTTTCCAGAGGATTTCTTCGTGACCGCGAAAGCAGCCGAGGAAAGAAGTCGGGATGCAGCGGCTAAGGTGGGTATGGAGTACCAGGTTAAAGCGCAAGTTTTCTGCCTTTTGATTTTGAAGATTTTCAAACCATTCAGTGTTGGTCTTTTGGCCAAGTGCGATATACCGATGGAAAGCACAAATTCTTCTCGATTAATTGCTGTCTTCCCCTTCGGCTAAGACCTGTTCATTAGCGAAATATATGTAACAATTCAGTGGTGATCTTCAGTACTGAGCATCTCTGAGTACTTGCCAGAGTTTGAAGTATATTTGAGTCACCTTGGAACTAGACGTTAGCGTTTGCGGAAAACTTCGATGATCGTAATTATTGATTTTTAACAGATTTTCTGATTTTGAAGCTTCGGCCTTTTCTGGCTTATCCGGGAAGTTTCGACCTCGAAGCTTCAAAGTTAAGTGCGATTGCCAAGTCCCATCTCAATACTATTTTTTCGTTAATTAATGGTCGTTTTTTGAAAATTCGATTTTCGCCACTTTTATTTTCAAAAAAATCGATATTTGACGAAAAATACTATTGAGTGGGCACTTGGCAATTATACTTCGCCTTGAAGTTCGTATAGGCCAGAAAAGACCGAAGTTGAAAAGTCACAAAATCCGCTAAAAATCAATAATTGCGTTGCCGTGAAATTCTCCGCAATTGCTATCATCTAATTCTAAGGTGGCTCAAATATCCTGTCAACTCTGGCAGGTTTGGTGGTTCACCTCAAAGTAAATAGGAGCACTCAAATAAGCTCAGTACTGGAGATTATCACTGAATTATTGCATATACTTCGCAGATGAGCAGGCTTCGGCCTAACGGAAGACAGCGTTAAATAGAAATGATTTTGTGCTTTCGATAGGTATATCACATTTGGGCGAAGGACCAACGCTGAAAGGTTTAAAAATCGTCAACGCCAAGTAGCGGCAAACCTTGACGTCCGTCTACTCACTAGGACTCAGCAAAGTTTTAACCGGTTATGGCAGATTTTTTGTTTTATTGGCGATTAGCAGGATTGAGCTGGGTTGCTACTCGAGAAGAAGTTTGAATTTTGGAGAAGAAGTTCTTCTTCTAACCACCTGGTAGGCTAAATTAGGGCAGAAATAGTCACCCTCCGCTAGTAAGAGTGCAGCGCGTGAACAGCTGTATCTGCCGAGGTCGTAATGAAATTTGCAATTTTTAGTCTAGGAGGACCGTGGAAATTTCGGATTTTTGTTTTACAAAATCTTTGTCAACAGGGGGTCGTACCTTGGCCGAAAATTGGCGCAATGGGCTGCTCAACCCTGGCGATGAGTTAGTTGCTTAATGTTGGCGATAAGCTAGTTTTTGAATGAACCTCGTGGAAGTTTTTGTGTAAATCTGAGGCATTGATCTATTAGGTTATGATGTAGCTCAAAATAGATTCACGATCTGTTAGATTTGGCTTTCTGATCGATTATTACCTTATTCCGCAATTTTTTAGTGGTCCCGCCTATATGAGACTGTAGTCTCTACATTGCAATCACTGTATGCGAAGGACTCGCGTGTTCATTTCCTGCCTGCTGACTTTTGGAGTAATCATAGAAGACAGGTAGGTTATTTTCCAGCGGAGTGTCTGTTAGAACTCCGAGCGGCTGCCGCAAGATGGTGAGAATGCAATATTATGTTCAGGTGGTCGTGACACGTAGGTCATTTTTGCCGCCACGACCTCGTCGTAGTGGTATGGGACAACAGTGTACGTTCACGCCATTCACTTTTGTGCGGCTTTTGCATGGACGAACAGATCAGGAGTAGGTTAAAAACAGATTTCCGAAACAGCAATGGGCAAATGGTGTATTAAACGGTTTAGTGATGACAGTAGTGGAAGCGAGGATGAGCCGGGCCCGTCCAATGAAAGGCCTGTGAGCAGCGCTGATCTTCGAAACTTCAGCATCATCAAGTCGATTCCGTTTGTGGTTCCGTTCATGCAGAGAGTGAAGGTACTTCCATAAAGACGTGTTTTTTACATGCAGTGATACGAAAGAGATTGTTTTCTTTTCAGATTTTCATTGATCTCTTGGCGCATGATAGGAACGCGAATAATATCACGGACGATTTCCATGGCTTTGGTTTGTTTATGGTGTTAACATTTGGGTAATAACATAACATAACATAACATAGCACTATCAAGCCTTGACGCTAAAGCCAATATCATGCTTAGTCGTGACCACTAAGATAAGATCCATTGTTCGATAGCAGCAGCGTCAAGATTGAGTTCATGTAATAAATTTAGTCTGATGAATGGATGGGGATGCGAGGGTAGATCGCCGCGCGCGAATCGAAACAACGTTGGCTAGTGATGCCGCCAAAACCGTACGGCCAGCCGCCTGGTCCATGCGTCAGGCCAAATCGAATGCGGAATCCATATGTGCAGTGGCCAACGGAGGTCGGAGCGCTGCGAATCCTTCGCCTCGATATCCGTTAGCCTTTGCTCATATCGTAACGCTGCTGCTGCCGAGTAATGGATCTTATCAAGGTGGCTACGACGACGTGTGTATCAGGCTGATCGAAACGTTTTGGCAACTAATTGAGGTTTTTCAAATTTATTAGTGCCTTTTTTTAACATTACAATTCAATCAACAATATAGTCTCCCTCATTAGCTATGACAGTGGTCCACCTGTCAGGCAGGTCATTGATTCTTTTCTCCCAGAAAGCAGGGGACTGGGAATCGAAGAAGTCACCAATAGCCCTCACAATGGCATCATAATCAGCGAAAGTATTTTTAGCCAGGAATGCCTTAAGGGGACGAAACAGGTGGAATTCAGAAGGGGCAAGGACAGGAGAGTAAGGCGGGTGGGGTACCATTTGCCAGTTCAGCTCCTGCAGTTTGGATTGGGTTTCCTTCTCGATGTGGGCTCGAGCATTATCGTGGAGGAGGTGTACCGTAGCTCGTCTTGGGCGCTTCTCTCGCAGGACGATGGCCAATTCCTCCAACTGACGTAAGTACACGGCAGCGCTGACAGTCTTCCCTTGAGGAAGCAACTCGTAGTAGAGCATCCCGCGCTTGTCCCAGAAGCAGCACAGCAATTTTTCTGTTTGTCGTCCAAGTCCGTATCTCCGTCCTTGAAGCGGGAGATCCAACGGGCCACCGTGCGGTAGGAAACGCTGTCCTCGCCCATTGCAGCGTTGATGTTGGTGACGGCTTCGGACGCGGAGGAGCCGCGACGCCACTCGTAGAAGATAAGTAGACGAAGTTGAGGTTGGGTGAGATCCATAGTAGTTACCGTCCCAAACGAGCTCGCGCCTTTATATACCCCTGTCATGGAATCTTCCAGAAAGTTCTCGGTGTTGCACCTAGGTACCAGCAACAACCCCACTTTTCACGATTCTTCTTGGGATAAATTTGTTTCGCTGCCAAGACTTTTCGATCAGCCTAATACTTAGCTGCAACGCATTTATATCCTATCGGTGGCTGTCATTTGAATTCCCGCGCCCGCCGCGCGCAGTCGCCGCAATGTCGTCGCGACGCGGCGGCTGCCGGCCTGGCGCGATGCCAAATAACTGGATGAGCGAAGAAAATGCGCTTTGGGTTGGTTTTTGACGGCTAATCAACATAATTCGGTCGTTTTCCACCTGGATGACGTTAGTAAACAAGCTACTGCTTATTATTGGACCTAATTGAGGTTTGATTATCCACTGGGTCGCCAATATTAGGTCTGGTATATTTTCTGAGTGCACAACGTCTACACTCCGTAACTTTTACCCGTTGGCGGACCTCAACGTCACTTGTGAGCGTTATTTTGGAGTAAATTATCGCTTCGATTCCCATGCGAACCTCTTTCGCTGTATACAGCTAAATGGGGTGGTAGAAAATGGGTTTTCAAGGCGAGACGACCACCAAGTTTTAGCACGAAATTAACACCCCGAGATGTCGACCACCATCATCGACTGCTCTGTTCGTCACATAACCTCACCGATAATTGAGAACTGCAAAATTACCTTCGGGGCCCTTCTTCAAAATCTTGTTACGCTGGAATACAGTGCTTCCAAAGGCACTTCCTTACCAATCTTAGCCAACGCAAGGATGATATAGTGAGGGAGAGTGTGCTGGTAAGGCTATTCTTCCCGATTTTTTTTCTCAAGAAAAATTTCCCTGTCTCGAGTGCGTGCGGGTGCGGAGTAAGAGAAGAGACAACGATCAAGGGAAGAACAGAGTTCGCGCGGCACTGACGCAATGGAGCAAAGTGACTTATGCGCAGCATTGCGGAGCGTATCATGCCTACGAACTTTGCCTGCGGCACGCCACTGAACTTGCATGAGGAATGAGAACGAGGATCAAGCCAAATCTTGAAAGTTAAACTGTTAGAAAGGTTCGACTTCACTTCTTCGTGTAGAAGGAGGCATGCTTGATCTCCTCTGATAAGATGAGTAACAAACTGGATGAAGAAGCACTATCGTGCTCATACCTACTCATATTCCTATATAGGGGTAGATAGTACGGGCGGAGTCAATCCTTCCGTCGGCCAATCGACAGAGATCTTTACACCCCTGAGACATCGCCGATTGGCTGATGGGAGACACAAGCCCCTACCCTTACTCTAATCAGTCATGCAGCTGTATCTGCAACAGGATGATTATGTTAGGTAGCATTAAAAAGTGTTGTCGATAAAAGTATTCGAACTTAGAGGCGATTTTTGGTTCCTTGAAGATTTTCCGCAGTGCGAAATGAGTGTGCCGAATCCTTTGATAAGAACTAGACGCATTTCTCTACCATGCACATCATATTCCTGCAAACGTATACAACGGAATACTGAAGGTTGCCCGATACAACGGTACGTAGTTCGCTAGAAGCAAAGCTAAGAAGGAATTTAGTGCACATGAGGTTTACAGCGGTTAAATGCTTGAAATTACTTCTTCTGCCGTGGTCGACGTTCAAAATAGCTCATATCAACGAGTTAAAGTTTCGATGAGTGGACCTTGTGCACTCAGAAAACTTAACAGACCTAATACTGCCGACCCAGTCGTTAATCAAAACCCTAATTAGGTCGAATAATAGGGAGACGCTTTGATAAGCATTATCCAGGAAGGAAACATCCGGACTGTCTCGTTTAGGCGTCAAGAACCACCTAGATTGCGTTTTTACTCGTTCATCCAGCTCTTTGGCATCGCCCCAGACCGGCAGCCGCCGCATCGTGACGGCGGTGCGGCGACCCCGCGCGGCGGGCGCGGGAATTCAAATGACAGCCGCCGATAGGATATAAATGCGTTGACTTAGCTGCTAGCATAGCGAGCGTGGACTTGCCTTTCACGTTCGCTACAATATTGCGAAGGTGGAGCGACAAGATGGGAGCGGACGTGAAAGGCAGATTCATGCTCGTTTTGCTAGCAGCTAAGCCCTCAGCTGGACCTAGAGATTTATGATTTTCAAGGCAAAGGACTGGAATTTCTTGGTGTTTTCTGCATTCTCTGGCACTGGATATTAGGCTCCCTAACAAGTTTGGAACGCATAGGTTTCGCAATCCTTCTACCTGAATAAGCTTTATCGTACTATTACAGAAGGGAGTTTTCGTCAAAATGCCATCAATATAGCGGTGCGTCGACAGCATCTATATGAGGATGCGTTCGAAGCGCTATCGATGAGAAACGGTTAGCGTAATCGCTTGATTTCGAGTATATCCCGGTCGTTTCCTGCAAAAGGCTGCTGATTTCAGCTCCAAATCTCCGCCTCCCAATAAGGGTTTCTATGACGAATTGGGTTGGATTGAATGAGGTCGGCATCGATGGTGGTGGGATCTTCAGGTCAGTTCATATCTAAATATTTGGCTGAGAAGACGACGTATGTTGTCGATCACACAAGTGCGTACGAACGCTCGGACAACTTCATGAAGCAGTGCTGAATCGCAACAAGTTTACTTTAGGGAGTTCTTGACTGAACTGCTTCGAACTGGATTCGATCCTGATAGAGGTTTCTTCAAATATACTCATGACAGGTACGATTTTCTATGGAAGCTATTATGGTTGTGCTTTTTGACTAAACGGACCGAATGAATGAATGAATGAATATATTCGACTTCAAAATTGTCGAATAAACGAATGAATGAATGAATTCGACTTCAATTCTTTCGAATAAACGAATGAATGAATATATTCGACTTTAAATTTTTCGAATAAACGAATGAATGAATATATTCGACTTCAAAATTTTCGAATGAACGAATGAATTAATATACTCGATTCTCTATTTCGAATGAATGAATATCGAAAATCGAATAATTCCGAATAAATGAATTAATTTAACTACGGGCCAACCGAATTCAGAGTTTTGCGACGCTACTGCTTTGAAGAGGCAGTTTTTAAGAATGGCATCGAAAGCTTTTGAACTGCTCAATATTTTTCAATATTCCGCTCAGGCAGGGTTCATGAGTGGCGGCACGCAAAATCGATACGCATCTTTTCTACACTAGCAGCTGTCTGATGCTACCCACAGCGCTTCTATTTGTACAACGCCAGCGCGTCACGAGCGGGCGTTTCGTTAGACCCCGTTCAGAGTTCATTCGCGTCACGACGCGATGTTATAATCAGCCTGCATCTCAATCACGCTACGTCGTGTCGCGCCTTCGCTGGGTGTCCACAGTGAAGAGGCGCGATACATTCGAAATGAAGCGCTTTCTCCTAGAACGTTAGCGGTCGTATAGCGCGATGGGAGTTGTTCAGGCCGCCACGCGCCAGCGATTCCATCAGTGCTACTGTCTGAGTTGGGGATAGTGTTCGCGGAATTTCTGGATAAGGCGTGATTCCTAGCTTTTTTTCGCTTTTCGTGAATTTGTTACTTCGACATTTTCTGCCCTAACGAGGATGAGCCGCAGAACTTGCTGCTATTTGATATTTACTCCACCCCTTTGAGTATTACTCATTTTGCCACCTATTCGTTTTCATTTAGTTTCCAAAAATCTATAAAAAAAGAACAAAATCCAAATTAGCCATCGCCGACAGCCATAGAAGCACCTTGTCAAAGGTTGGGAAAAAATATACAAATCTCGCTCTATTGAGAATTCCCGTGCTTATTTTGATCTAGCGCATATATCGTGGTTTCAGTTGCCCTATCAATTTTCGCGGCTTTAGCTTTGGCTGCTAAAAAATGCTCAGTCGGTACCCTGGATCTCCATCAAATTTCAGGTTCAACTTTGAAAACCGCAAAGTTTTGCTGAAAACCAAAAAAAGCGTTGGATAGAAGACGATTTACCCTTTCGACCAGTATTGCCCTTACCAGAAGAAAATTCCGATCCGCAATTGTGGACAAACGCTGTTGCAGCACGTAATGCGATGAAGTCGTGCTGGGACGAAGGTTGATCGTGCCGGGACTACGTGGTCCCACCAGTATTGTCCTCGTGTCGCGTGCTGCCATAGCGGGTTTCTGCGATTGCGGACCAGAGATTCGCTCGGATGAAAGCACTTTTTCAAGTACTCGTCGAAAACAGATTTATTTTGAAACACATATCATCACTGGGAAGTTGAGGCGTTTCCGTTTGTTTAATGAGGTTTGAGGCTGTATTTGAGCTCACTACTCATCAGTTACGAATTACGATTAAAGAGTTACGAGGATTTGAAAATTACGATAAACGCAATTCAAAATTTCAGTTACGCACAGCCCTGACTCACACTAGTGCTGGTGCACTGGCCCTTCGAAAAATTTCTGTGTAGGATCCGGTAATGGCTGTGTTAGATTATTCGAATATATTCGAAGATCGAATATGTTCGAATAATTGTCAGTGTCGATAGTCGATTTCGAATAATGATCGAATATCTGTTTTTTTTCGATAGTCGATTTCGAATAATAATCGAAAATCGTGATATTTCGATTACTCGATAATCGAATAAATAATCGAATAATTTATTCGAATGTTTATTCGATTGCGAATATTCGAGCACAACTATAGAAACTATCAGTAACACCATGAGTGATTCTCCTTATAGGTTATTGTACCCGAATCCGTCATCTGTGCAACTGTACCCGGATACGTACTCACAACATTTCTTCTTTCTTGGACGAATGGTTGCAAAGGTATTTTGTTTACCGTTGGTCAATCAACTACCGGTAGAAAGACGAAGAAAGCTCGTCCCAGTCTCGTTTCCAGCTCTAGCACAGGAACTACTGGTATCGATGAGAATGGAGCTTGATTGAATTCATTGCCTATATTGGCTTACTAGATCATACCTGACCACGGATGAGTGCTGACGTTCTACGTAATTTCTGTGGCACCTAGCTGAGGAGTTACAGAATCTTGGCGGTGTAAGTGGAATCATGTTTTCACGGAAGCTATGCAGTGCAGGTTCGAGTCTTGTCTGTGTCCAACAGTTTTGCCTACAACTCATTAACCTTGTGATAACTTTGAACACCTGTGATGTGCTTCAAAAATATTTTGGTCTGGTGAGGGTTCGGGTGTTTGGATGGGTGGAGTAGTTCATTGGATTTTTGATGATGTTAGAGAAAGGAAATTATCACAAGGTAGCTGATTTGAACGCAAAACTCAGATGTCAGGCAGGACTCGAACCTGCATTGCACGCTTTCCGGGTGTAAGACACCCCGCTCTGACTTTCTCAGCTATTCACACATGCAGTGTGTAGGCACAACAGCAATCATCCGTTAACGGGTATGACCCCATAAGCACAATTCGGCACTAAAACGAATTAGCTGAGGCCTTGGAAGATGCAATTTTGATGTTTTTAGAATGTTTATTACCTTTTTATGGCATGATATGTGATCACAAGTTATCACAAAGTAGCTGAGTTAAACGCAAAACTCAGATGTCAGGCAGGACTCGAACCTGCATTGCACGCTTTCCGGGCGAGAGTGTTACCGTTACACCACCGAAAATTTCTAAAATTTTCGAAGAGAAAGGCAAATTTTTGAGCGAAGAAATTGAAAGACTACCTCTTGCGTGTATTGCTACTCCTACGGGTGCATTAGCAAAACGGTGTCGGCCTTGGAACAGAACAAAAGTAGCTGAACGGTCGTATTTTGTCGAACAAGAGCAGGAACGTGAACAAATGTGAAGGAGGGAAAGTGGATGGGGAAAACGAGCACCCGATGGACGTCGCTGGGACGGGGAAAAGCGAAGGAATGTCTATACCTCGTGGCCCAAAAAATTCGAAGAAGCCATGCGCGCGCAAAACGCTGCGCGACTGCCCCGCTCTCCACTTTCTCATTGGGGCGTGCTACAATCTTCCGGAGTTCCTACTTTGGCCATTGTTATACTCTCCTTCGGCCTTGTCGCGGTCGCAGATCAGAGCGACGTCGCAGTCGCTGAGGGCCAGTTATGCTACGCCATACACCACGCTAACTTACGTCTGGCACGCGCTATAGCCCGCGCAATTGCAGGCAAATCAATGACCCGGAATCAATAGGAAATCAGTTTAGTTTTAGCTCTATGAAGAGGCAGGCTTTAAGATTTATACCTTTAGCATAAGGTGAAGATTCCAGGAGAGAAATGGAAGAAGGAATTACAAAAAAGAAGAAAAACGGAGGAAACGCGCCCTAAATCAATTACTCCGTCGCTGTCGCGGGCATCGGTCGCAGTGCGGCGCACTGCGACCGATGCCCACGACAGCGACCGATTGCGGCACGGTTTCAACATTTGAATGTATAACAGCCATCTGCGACCCTGAGACGTGACCGGCGCATGCAAAGTGTTCCTGCGACAGCTTTTTTTCATTGTGAGTGTGGGTCCCGACACGATTCGTAACAGATGAGCGAACCTGTCGCGGTCGTAGACTGGAGGTATAACAATGGCCTTTGACGGGACAATACTCATGGTCCATGAGAAAAGGCCCTTTTGTGAATATGCGTTGCTTATATTGAAAATGATCAGGACTTGTTGTCGATATAGCATTGCAAGCGCTGTTCCAGCTCTTTGGATAGCAGCAGTTGCTGCTCTGTTCCTGGAAGCGGGACTAGCAGGGTGCAGTTTCACTCGGACCAACAATCGTTTGAGGAGTCATAACATTTTCGGAGCGTATAAGACAAAGCCGCATATTTCTGTCCTCCAACTCAATCGTAGCAAAAAAATTTTTCAACAGTTGATCTACGAAAAGCAAATGGCAGAAATTCGATTCGCTGAATTTTTCGTCTCGCAACTGCTTGGGAAGCGTCAAACGGATGTGGACTTGCACAACTTGAAGTCTTACGATCCTGCTATATATAAGTGAGTCGTTCCTAGTTTTTGAACCCAATCAGAGGAAAAGTACAGACATTCAGGCATTTGAATAATCTTCGAAATGTCACGGCAGATGAGCTTAAAGCCTTGGAGTTGGATTTCAGTGTGATTGTGGAGGATGTGGGACAGGTGCAGGTAAGAAACTGAGCTCAGTAGTGGGCTAAAGGATTTTACTGACGTCGAATATTGCCAGAATGTGGATCTCGTACCAGGAGGGCGAAGTATTCGCGTCACTGTGGACAACCGACTGGAGTACATACGTGCATATGTGAACTTCTTCCTTTTCAAACGGGTGAGTTCTTCTGCACTGGCCCATAGGACCTTCTACACTTCATTTAAATGAAGCGCTGCGTGACGAGGTTCTTTGTGTTTCAGATTGAGCCGATGGTGGATGCAATGCGTGCCGGTGTCTCGACGGTGATCGACCCGGGATGGTTGGCAATGTTCTCGCCGTCCGAACTGCAGACGCTGGTTAGCGGTGCCGACGCTGACCTAGATGTGGACGACATGATGAAACACTGTGCTGTGCACAACATTCGAGGTGAGAAGCTCCGGTGACAGGAGCCTAGGGATATCCCTAACATTTGTTACCCAAGGAGAGGTGAAGGTGCGATTGTTTTGCAGACGAGGCCGATCGGGACTATATGAATCTATTCTGGAGTGTCGTGGTTGAAATGTCACCGGAGGATAAGCGTGGTTTGCTCAAGTAGGTTAATGTAAAGCTGGTGCGAATGACGTGCTGAAAATCTTTCTTCATTCAAGGTTCATCACGGGCTGTTCGCGTCCACCGATTGATGGCTTCAAGATGTTGTATCCTGCCATTGGTATTCAGTTGGTATGTGGAAGTTCCTCAAAAAATTGTACAAAAACAGTGATACCAGAAAGGATTAAGCAAAATCGATTTATGAGAACGTTGAAAAATTAACATTTATAAAAATAACGCAACAGTATAGAAGAGCAGCAAAATACAACCATTGCTCGAATAAGGCGTATAGCCTGCGGATCCGAGATGCTCAACCTACGCGTGGTGGATTTGTGGAGTCGACTACCAAGATCAAGGAGACTCATCAAACGGGCATCAACAACTCCACGAGGAGTTTTTTCTGTATGGGAGTGCGAATGGCTGGCTGCCGCACTCCTTCGCATACTACTGTTACGAGCCGGCATTGAGAGGAACCCAGGGCCACCCAGCAAGACTCCACGATATCCCTGCTGTCATTGTGGATTATCGGCTCAACATGCAAGCGTCCAGTGCGGTGGTTGCCTCGGCTGGGTACACCTCAAATGTTCGGGGTTAACCAGTTATAATGACTACACTGATGCTTATTGTTGTACTTCTTGCTCTAACTCTCCCCCTAGTGTTCCTCTTCATAGTCTAGACATTTTTCAACTCAATATCAATGGCCTGCGTGCCAAACTTGCTGAGCTCACATTGTACATTGAACGCTTTCGTCCAGATGTCATTCTCCTTCAGGAGACTAAACAGCCCAACATCCTCCCTACCCCGCCTCCCCGGTTATACGTCTTACCACTTCCCTCGCACATCTCATGGTGGAGGCGTCTCTACGTTTGTAAAAACCTCTATACCTTCTCATCTTATAGCTCTCCCCAATCATAATGTTGTAGAATGTATTGGTGTTCATGTTTTATTGCAAAGTTGCCCTATAGATATTGTTAATATTTATATTCCCCCAATCTCCTCATGTCCCAATTCGTTTGACCCCACTCCATTCTTGCAATCTGCGCACACTGCCCTCCCATCGTCTTCTGTTGTCATGGCTGGCGATTTTAATGCTCACTCCACATCCTGGTTCTTCTCCCTAGATCCCGATGACAGAGGGGAACTACTTGAGCTTTTTGCTGAGGATTGTGATCTTGTTGCCATTAACGAGGACACCCCCATTCGCCTTCCTTCCACGGGTAGGCCGTCCTCTCCGGATGTCACTTTTGTATCATCCTCTCTTGCCGTTTCCTGTAACTGGTCCACTGCTATAGCTATGGCCAGCGATCATGTACCCATATGTGTTTCATTGGATTTGTCTCTCAACAGTCACCTGGCACCTTTCGTAGGCTCTCGTAGCAAATTGTACACCAACTACCGTAAGGCCAACTGGGTCATGTTTAAAGAGGTGTTACTCAGTCGGGTAGCCTGCTATCCGCTAACCGGCTCCGTTCATGAGAAGGACGAGTTCATTGTTGATGCCATATGCAACGCCTCCAGAACTGCAATTCCTACAGGGCGCGTTGGAACGTTTCACCCTAACGTTCCCAAAGACGTCCTGGAACTGATCGAATTACGGGACGAGAAGCGCCGAGCTGATCCTGCAGATCCCAGCATTCAACGACTGTCTGATGAGATCACCAAAATGCTGAATGATTACAAGCGGATGCGTTGGATGGAGTTCACAGAATCCTTGAACTTCTCCACTGATGCAAAGAAGACCTGGAGCATTCTTAAGCGGTTATCTGGGAAGAAAATGGCAGCGAATCGCAACATGCTTGAGTTCCCGTCAGGGAAATTCGAGTCCGGATTTAAGGCTGCATGTCGACTTGGAAAACACTTTGCTTCAGCGACGTCCCGCCGTGATCTTTCCAACTGGCTCACTCTCCGGTCTATAAGGAAACTCAGCCGAAAAGATGTACCTGCCATAACTGCCTCTGAGATGTCTTCCCTCATCAAGTCCATGAAGAACTCGCGAGCCGAGGGACCCGACGGTATGTCAGCCGTCCATCTCAAGCACTTGCCGGAAGAGTTCCTTGAATTACTTTGTGACCTAGTCTACTCGTCATTCAGCACAGGTGTCATCCCCGCTAGATGGAAGCAAGCAATTGTTCTTCCGATCCTCAAGCCTGGCAAGCCAGAAGATCAAGCAACTTCGCATCGACCGATCTCCCTTTTGTCCCCTATTGCTAAGTTAGCGGAGAAATTCATCAACCCGCACCTTCAAGAGGCATTACGACATAACGTGCATCAACATGGCTTCAAGAAGGCCCACTCTACCATTACGGCACTCACGTCCAGCACAGAACACATAATTGCTGGCTTCAGCATAAAACCTCCAGCAGGTAGAAGTATTGTCGTGGCGGTTGACTTAACCGCTGCCTTCGATAACGTCAGTATTCCGCTGCTGTCCAAATCGATCCTGGACTCTACTATTCCTGACTGGTGCAAACGATGGACTGATAACTTTGTCAAGAATCGTTCCATTCGTGTGAATTTCGATGGACACTTCTCGAAGTCTGTGCCCCTGAAGGCGGGCGTCCCACAAGGAGGAGTTTTATTTCCCAGCCTGTTTTCTTTGTATTTGTCTGATGTGCCGAAGCCGTCACCAAACATCCACTTATGTCTATATGCGGATGACATCACTATTATTTGTACTGACCCTGTCATCGATCGAGCCACTGCTGAGATGAATAAATACCTCGTCAGTCTGGCTAAGTTCCTGGAATCGAAGCAGCTAAAGGTCTCTCCAACGAAGTCCAGCGTTACTTTGTGCACTACAGCGACAGCCGAACACAAGCTGCATCCCAAGGTTCTTTGGGAAGGAAATATGCTGCCCTTATCAAAACACCCTCGACTTCTCGGTGTATTCCTGGACCCGTCACTACGTTTTCATGAAAACGCACGTGTTCGAGCTGCTGCTGCCAACACACGTAACAACATTCTACGTTCGCTGGCAGGCACTTCATGGGGCAGCTCTAAGGAACTTTTGAGAACCACCTACAGGGCTATGGTGCAGCCGGTGCTGGAATATGGAGCCCCAATATGGTCAAGACACCTGTCGGAAGCCTCTTGGAGCAAACTTCAGCGTGCACAGAACACTGCTCTACGCGTCATCACTGGATGCCCTAGATCCACACCGGTATCTCATCTACATCAAGAGTGTTCGCTGCTTCCTGTAAAGCAGCATTGTCAACTCCAGTCGCAACAGTTCCATGTTGGCATTGTAAGAAATTCCACACACCCTAATTTCCCATTAATGTCATCTGGTCCCCATTTCCGACATATTCGCTCGCCACTTCAAGCTGCAGTCTCTGTCTTGGATCGCCAGCGTTGGGCGACGTCGGAGCTCAACCGCGTCAGACTGCTGCAAATGGAGCACACCCGATTCGTCAGAGAATGCCTTTCCAGTGCTCCCCTAAATCCAATTCTTGGTGACGTGCCTCCCCCGATCGATGACAGCGAAATGGACCTACCCAGACGTACGCGCGTCATCTTGGCAGGTCTACGTTGTGGACACTCCTCTTACCTCAAGGCCTTCGTCCATAAGATCGATTCGTCGATCCCTGACGAATGTCCCGACTGCCACAACCCAGGGCATGATTCATTTCATTTATTTTCGTGTCCTGCAAGACCGACATCTCTAACAGTTATGGATATGTGGAAGACCCCGTGCGATGTGGCTGCCTTTCTACACCTATAAGGAGAAGCTCTATGTGGCCGATAAGAAGAGGAAGCCTGCGGATCTCCAGCGCATCAACTGTATGGTCTGCTTCGCGCCAAAACCGTGAAACGAGCCGCCAAAGTAGCAAAACCAGAAACACGAAATCCTTAAGTATCACCCCGCCTCTTAAGTATCACAGGAAGTGTTTGCTGTGACAATGAAACCTTTTGTGAACCAGTCCTTTGCGATTCTCTACTGCCTATTGCTCCGTTCTTTCCTTACAAGGGAACCACTAAAAACAGGGCTGTGCGGAAATCTTTTTCACGATTTTCGGAAACGGAAACGGAAGAAAAATGGCCAAAAAACGCCGGAAACGGAAATCCGGAAACGGAAACGGAAGAGACCAAAAAAAGGGTTTTCTCGTTTCCACGCTTCGCTGTTGCCCTTTGCTCGCAGCTCTCATTCAATAACCAATGATTTCAGTCAATTAACTATCACTTATTCTAACTAAAGTCACTACGAGGCATTCAACGATTTCGAAGTCTTGCTTCTAAAAATCCGAATAGGCAACCTCTAAAAATACTTATTACATGTAGCCGCCCATCAGGGGTGTGCGGTAATTGCCGACTGCAGTTTGCTTCCCGTCTTGGGGTTCGTCGTTGCTGTTTACCGAAATTTTATTTTTTGTAGCCGCACACCTCTGATGTACATCTTGTCCCCCAGAAAGCAGTCGAAGCGACACCAGGCATCCTGCAAGGCTGATCAGAAGTCAATTTTCTGATGATCAGCGACTACTTTCTCTTCTTTCGAACCATATTTGCCTATTGGAGTAGATATCAAACCATTGAATTCGAAAAAAATAAAATAAAAAAACTCTACGGCGACATGGGAAATTCTCTTATGATCTGCCTCAAATGAGCCCAGCCGCTGCCCGTGGTCACCTCCTCCTGTCTTCGACGAGACTCCTTTCTGGAAGACAGGCTGCACGTGCAAAACCAAAACTAACTCGATTTTTGTTGCTGTCGTGGCGGTAAACAAGCGAAGAAGTGGAATCAAGAAGACAAGTTTCACGAAATCATTGAATCTCATTGTCAGAGAAAAAGCTACATATTTTCAAGAAAAAATCCTTAAAAGGCGTGCAGATTCCTGCCACACCCATTTCGTGTCATCATTTCAAAGGCGTCCAATCTCAGGCCACCAAACTTCGTGAATGATACCATCTAAGCTCAGATATTCCTTTAAACACGAAGAGGTCGGATGTAAGTTTCAGCGTCTCATGAAACCTTCGAAAATCCTTGCCTAGACCCACTATCATAGATCGTGTTGCACTAATGTATTCCGTTTCCGGGCCCGCAAACCCGGAAACGGAAGCGGAACGGAACAGCCCAAAATCACCGGAAATACGGAAACGGAATCGGAAACGGAACAGTTCCGCACAGCCCTGACTATAAGTCATAGTAACCATTCCAAGTGAAATGTGCTTTCTAGAACCATTTTCGGACGACAAGTCCGAATATGCCCATCGCAGCTGCCTAGACCTACTCTGAAAGAAGTTATGAGCGTTTTTAAAGCTTCGCGGCAAGGTCAGGGAACCCCCGTGGAATTTTTTAGGGTATTTTCGATTTTTTCTCCGGATTTCGCTAAAAACATGCATACAGGGGCAATCTGGTGGTGCTGAACACGAATCTGGGGTTTGCTTGCCCAAATTCCATTGTTTACTGTAGGTTACGGTAGGTAACATGCCATTTAAAAAGCGAAACCTACCTTAATAAGTCGAGAATCGACAAATGGACATCGAATTCGTTTTCAGCATCCCAAATGACCCCCATATAGAAACTCTGAGACAAATCTGAGACTTTGATCAAACTACCGTATACCCACCGTAATCTACCGTAAGCTGTTAAAAATCGATAAACTGACATCAGATTCGTGTCTACCACTCCAAATGACCTCCAGAAAAACGATTTGAGCCACATCTGTCGCCACATTTCGGAAATCGTCAAATGTCGATTTTGCCGTCAATTTTTTTTGTGCCGGTAGGGAGCTTCGAACAAATTTAGTCGAAAACTTTGGAAAAACGACAAGTAAACCTCAGATTCGTGATCAGCACCCCAAATAACCCTCCAGGGCGAATTTCAAGTCAAATCTAGCCGTACAAGTCCAAAACGCTGTTAGTCTGCGCAAAGTTTGGAAAATGTTCCTTCAACCGAACTTTGCTTAGTGGGGTAGTTTTGGGCGCTGAACACGATTATGAGGTCCGCTTCAGGATTTTCGTTAAAATAATGCGCTCTTTGGAGGGTACAATAGGTACGAAAATTAGAGAAAAAATGCCTATAACTTCTTTCTGAGTGGGTCTAGGCAGCTGCGATGGACATATTCGGACCATTCGTCCGAAACTGGTTCTAGAAAAGTACATTTCATTCGGAATGGTTACTATGACTGATATTCCTTCCCTTGTTAGGCCTCGACTGGGCTTCGAAATTGAGAACTATGGGTCTTGAATTGTACAGTTGGGCTAGGGTCGTACTGATATCTTGCGCTCCATATTTTGCGTTGGCGCAAACTCGGTGCGCGTATGTTATAACATATGCACACCGAGTTTGCGCCAGCACACAACGAGGAACGCAAAGTATCCGTACGATCCGTGTCGATTGCAACTGGTGTACCTAAGGCTTCTTCAAGGTCCACGATTCTGATCATTTACCGACGAGTGCGACCTGTATGAATCTGTTCAAACTACCGGTCTATAGTTCCCGCTCGAAGTTGGAGGATAAATTGAGGTGGGCGTGGTTTCCATTCTAGCCGAACTATACACAGTTGACGCGCAATGCACTGATACTTTGCATTCCCTATTGAAGGTTGGCACAAACTCGGTGCACGCATGTTATAACACATGACACCGAGTTTGCGCAAACCTTCAGTAGGGAATGCAAAGTATCAGTATGATCTGTGCCGACTATATATGTCATACCTTGATTTTTTTGCGGTTTTCAGGTATGCAATCAATGCCGGCGCTGGATTTGAGTTATCGTAACCCCTTGGGTGTACTGTACTTTCGAGATTTGTTTTCAATTTATTTATTTAATGTACTCCCTGGTGTTGCTCTAATTTATCGCGTGCTAGGCCTTCCTTGGCTTTATGATGTTCCTCCCTCCTCTGCGCTCCTAAAAATGCTCTGTACAGGTTTCTTGGTATTTGGTACTTGTTTAGGGAGCCTACCAAACTAGCATGTCGCATTGCGGGCGCGCGATTCCCGAGTAGGCTGACTAAACTAGTACCAGAAGAAATTGCATAGTAATAATAAGAATTTATTTGTCTAGAGATGTATTTATGTCAGAGTTTTCTCTTTCAAGGAATATACTGAAGTTTGTCTGAATGGAACTGTCCGCCCTTGCGGTCGGCGTGCGTGTCGAGCGGCCGTCATGAAAGACATTTTCGAACTAGTTTTCTGACGGGCGCAAAGATCTGACTGGTGTATAACTGAAATTCGTCTAATATTCCTGCTTATCGATTCACAGTTCCAAGAAAAATGCTTTGATGACGGCCGCTCGGCACGCACGCCGACCGCGTGGGCGGACAGTCTTATTTGGACGGACGTCGTGTAGGCGTGTGTGTGTGTGTGTGTCTGTGTGTGATTTCTGGGTCTTTGAAGTCATGTGGAAAATGCCTGTGAGTGATTTTACTTGTTCAGCGATTTTGTATAGCGTATACTTGTGTTGGATATGAGCGAATCCTCGCGGTTGAGGGTTTCTGTTGGTTCCCTGAATTTTTACTTGTATAAATGTTGTTTTCTGTACCACGTTGGCTTTACTGAAGTGGTGCTTGCCCAGGATTTGATCGTGTTACCCATGAGTTCTGTATTCGTGGGGTTTTGTAAAGGAAAGTCGATTTTCGGCTCCAAGCCGACCACAACAGGAATGGGAGCCACACAGCAGTTCGGCTCCGATTGCCAATCCACACGACCAGGAAGTGGGTGAATATCTCGTGGAACAGCTGATCCACTGGGTCACCCCGCCCACGTCATGTAACAGTTGTCCTGTGTTCGTTTCGCTAGAGGAACGTTTGCCGATTTTTTTGAATATTCGTTATTGCCTAGGATTCTAACATCTGAGCATGTGCATTGGCCCATCCTATTTTCAGAGTTTTCGGCACAAGAAACAGAAAACAAGATCACCTATTGAAGGATTTTCTGGCACGAAGCCATTCCCGACGTTAGACTTGACGATTTGTCCGCAGCGCCCCCAAACAGGTGTAATTATATATCCAGAACCGTCCCTGTACACTACGAGAGAAGTTGCCGCTGCGGCTTCGCGATAGAGTCGTTTTCGCGCCTACAGGCACCGAAGTGGCACTTTCGCGGAGCATCAGCGGGATTGTCGCGGAGCAGCAGCGGCACTAACGCGGAGGCGTAGTGGCTACGCAACAATGCCACTGTGGCTCCGCGATAGTGCCGCCGCGGCTACGGTAGAGTATCTCACATGAAGTTGATTAAGGATCATGCAACAACTAAGGGGGCCTAAGGACAAAAATACGCACCTGCGGTTGCTACGTTCTCTGTCTGATAAGGAAAGAGCTCACCGCTGTTTTTGCACTTGAGGGAATACGGAATGTACCTCAAACATGGGTAATTGAACCGGCGACAGTTTCGTTTTACCACACAGGACAGTGCATCGTACTCCACGCGGGTTCGCTGCTGCAGCTGGCGGTTCTAAGGCGGAGCCGCTGCGGTACTATCGCGGCAGTGTCGAGGCTCAAGATCAACAGAATCCTCTCGGCTGGGTGATGTTCACGGAGCCGCTGCGGTTTTGTCGCGGAACAATGGCGGCACAGTCGAGGTTCGCGGTGCTTTCCCGGCAGTGACGCGGCAAATTTTCTCAGTGTAGAAATTTCGAGCCAAGTCTGAGACCTTGACCAAATTACCGTATACCCACCGTAATCCACCATAAGCTGTCGCAAATCGATAAACAGGCCTCGGACCTTCAGATTTTCCCCAGATGGGAATCTTTAGACGGTTTTAGTCGAAGGCTTTGGTACATATATCGACAAATAAACCTCAGATTCGTGATCAGCACCCCAAAAGACCCCCCCCCCCAGAATTTCAAGTCAAATCTGGAACATTTTTCTTAAACGCTCCCAGAGCCCTCTAATCGTTATAAATAAACGCCCAACCGAAAATCCGTACAAGTCCAAAAGGCGATAAGTCTGCGCAAGTCTTGGAAAATGTGCCTTCACCCAGAATTTGCTCAGGGAGGGGGTACTTTCAGGCACTGAACACAATTATGAGGTCCGTTTCCGGAATTTCCGGAGGCTAATGCGCGTTTTTGAGAGAAAAAAGGCCCTTAGCAAAAAATTAGAGACTTCTAGCCTCCTAGGAAATCTGTAACTCATGGATCGCCAGCTTATTCTTTCGAAAACCAAGAAACCGGCTTGGATTTCAAGCTGAGTGCGTCAAATACCCCTCCATTGAACTTTTTAGCCAATTTCATCCGAGAACTACAATACTCGCGCTAAGTTTTGTAAAAATGGGGAGCATCTGGCAAACTTGGCGAAAAATCGTCCAATGCATGTAACCTTTTTGAACGGAGACGTTTTGTGGCTTCTGAAAACGCTATCATATTCACAGCTTGGATTCCTACATAATAATGTGCCTTGTGGGCTGAAGTTCCCTAAAATGACAATTATAATAACCATACTGAGAAAAAAGCTGTAGAGTCAAGTGATAAACATTCCTTCTTCAGATTTATCAACTCTAAACTGCGGGAAAAACCAGGTGTTGGGGTTCTCAAAAACCCAAATGGGGCATTGGTGAGAAATGCTAGTGATAGAGCTGAGTTGTTGGCGGACGTATTTCAAAAGTCGTTTTCTGACGTCTCTTCTATGGACAGTCTACCTGTCTCCAATTCTTTCGCTGTTATGGCTGATTCATGTTGGTTTTACAAAGATGAAATTATCAAGGAACTTCTTGCCTGGCCCTCATCCAACTCTATCACTCCAGACGCCATACCACTCAGCTTTGTCAAGCAGATCGCTCTTGATATTGCAGGTCCCCTGGAGTTCATTTTCAATCTGAGCTTCATGTCTGGTGAAGTCCCCATCAAATGGAGGCAATCATTTGTTACCCCCATTCCAAAAAGCCCCCTTTCACAGACCCTGCTAATTTCAGGCCAATCAGTATAACATCTATTTTCTCACGGCTGTTCGAAAAAATTCTGAAGAAGAGAATCGTTTGTCACTTGGAAGCAAATCAGGTTATCTCTCCCTTCCAACATGGTTTCCAGGGAGGGAAGTCCACTGTGACGGCAACCATAGAAGCACTAAACAAGTGGACGGCTTTCCTAGATGTTGGGAAGAGTGTTGATGTTGTCTATTTTGATTTTGCTAAGGCTTTTGATAAGGTTCCTCGTGACAAATTATTGCAAAAACTCTCAATGGTTGGTATCCATCCGCGAATAGTTTCATGGATACGTTCGTTCCTAACTGACAGGACGTTCTCGGTCTGTGTTGACTCTTCTCACTCAACTCCAAGGCCAGTCCTGAGTGGTGTACCACAAGGCGGGGTATTGTCGCCCATACTTTTCAACATATACACTCACGAAATCGCCAGTCTTGTCACTTCCTGTGGCACCGGTTTCAGTGCATTTGCGGATGATATAAAGATCTATCGGGACGTTTCCCAACCGGAGAACTGTATCTTGCTACAACAGTCTGTTGACATTATTAGTACTTGGTCTCGCGATTGGAATCTCCCGTTGGCAAAAGAAAAAACGAAGGTTCTCCACTTGGGTAATAGCAATGCCAACAGTAAATATACTGTCAGTGGCTGTCAGATCCAAGAAGTTGACCAAATAACTGATTTAGGTTTCACTATTACTAAAAGTCTGAGTTTTGATAAGCACTGTGAATCTATCTCGAATAAAGCAACTTTTGCTGTGAATAATATTTTCAGGGGTTTGTCAACTTGCAATCCCTCTGTGCTTATCAGAGCTTACACCACGTATGTAAGGCCTCTACTCGAGTACGGTACCCCGGTATTCAACCCCACCAAACTCAAGAACATTAATAGATTGGAAAAGATACAGAACAATTTTACTAGAAGAGTTCTTATCAGACAGCATGGCTTCATTTATGGACAATTGCCCTCCGCTGCTGACAGAAATGCACTCTTTGGCCTAGAGCCTTTGGCTCTCAGAAGGAAAAAGAACGATTTGTTTCTATTCCATCATATCCTTTTCAATGGCAAGTTTGGTCTTAGGCCTGGGGATTTCGTGAGAACGAGAGATTCGGTAACCCGGGGTCCGATTAAATTCCACCGTACCGTGTCAAATCTTGAGTGTCGGCGCTGCTTTTTCACTAATAGATTTGTTCCGGTATTCGAAGATCTCAGTAGGAACGATACTATTCCTATAAACTTCGGCGCCTATAAGAACTTAGTGCACATGAAACTGGCTTCCGGGGAGCGGCGCAGTGACCCTCCGTAGTGCTGGGTTGCTCGTTTCCCTGTGCTATTCCTCGGACTGATCCATCGTTGTTCTCGTTTCATTGGTTTACAGTATCTTTGCTCTGAATATTCTGTTTGAGGTTGATAGTTTGTTTTTATGTTTTCTCTTTTTTTTTTCTCCACACGAGTGTAAACTTGTGTAAATAAATATATATAATAAAATAGCTTTGTTTTTCAGTGAAATTGTTTTTGCGGTCGTTTCACAAAAACGTCGCGCGCGGCGAAATGCGGCGAAACTTTGAGTAGTAATTGTATGAGTAATAGAAAAGCAATCTCTATGTTTTCTTCGTGAGCTGGATGAGAGTGGGGCTATCTCGAGATCTGTGCAGGATGAATTTTCGAAATCCTTCATTAAACGCTCTTACTCAGACACTCTGGCGTTTCTAACGCGCACTGAACCGTCCCATTTCGACCTGTGCGGGGCAAACGGCAGAGTTCCCGCATGGCCATTCCGGACTGCGTTCAGCGCCTGCCAAACCTCGGACTCCGCCGTTTGGCTGGCGATGACGTCACTGCTGCAGAGAGGCTCGGTGTTGCGTTCGTAGACGATTTGACTGGGCATAAACTCGTTTGATCTGCCGAATCACGTTATCGATGACTCCACAATTGACCAGGCCCATATCAGCAGCAGAGGACGTATATAATGGGCCTCATCCTAGAGAGAGCGCAGTCGGCCTTCCGGGGCCGCTCCTGGAAAGTGGCTACGAGTCACTCTCTGGACGATTTTTGACCGCTGAGGGGTCTCCTCCACGGTCCTCAGCGAGGGAAGCTCTCTCGCGGTCGACGGTGGCGTGGATGATGTCCCTGTCGTGGACCGCGGCGGGGGTGACTCCCTGACGCGGGCCGCGACATGGACCGTGTCCTTGTTGGGGGAGACCCGCTCCTATTGAAATTGCGGTTGTGAATCTAATCTAGCATGGTCGAAACCTGCAAACGGCAGCGAATCGCCGGACATCGCGGGCGGAACCGAACATGATCGAAACCTGACAACGGCAGTGAATCGCCGGATATAGCGGGGCAAACGGCGGATATGGGGCACCCGTTTTGCCCATTTTTTTCGTTTCTAACGGCAGCGGTTCAGATTATGACCCGCGTTTGCTGCGCGTTAGAAATCCCACAGTGTCTGAGTAGGAGCTTCCTGAAGAGTCGGACTTTCGTTGCGAAAGCCCCAGATCGATAAATGGAGGATTTCGAAAATTCATTCTGCACAGATCTCGAGATAGCCCACAACTTTCATCTAATTCACGAAGAAAACATAGAGATTGATTTCCTGTTACTCGTACAATTACTACTCAAAGTTTCGCCGCACTTTGCCGCGCGCGACGATTTTGTGAAACGACCGCGAAAAAAGCTATTTTAGGGAACTTCAGTCCACAATGCGCATTATTATGTAGGAATTCAAGCTGTGAATATGATAGCGTTTTCAGAATCTAAAAACGTCTTCGTTCAGAAAAGCTACATGCATCGGACGCCTTTTTGCCAAGTTCGGCAAATGCTCCCCGTTTTTACAAAACTTAGCGCGAGCATTGTACAATGGTCACCGTCGGCTCAGCTGCAGGAAATACAAACTTTAACAGGCTATAACTTTTTTCGCAGATGCTCATAGCGGAATCCGAGTTCATATTTGAAGAAAGCGTGCCAGAGTTGACTAGAGAACACTCATTAGCTTTCTGATCCGGGGGAACATCATGAGAGGTTCGCTAGTAAGTTGGCAAAAGGTTCTTACACCGAAACTTGCTTTAGGAGGAGATTAGTTTGGGGGATGAGCACGATTATGAGGTACTACATTTTTAGATTCTCGAAAGATTTCTGCGCGTTTTGTAAAGTACAAAATGCACAAAGATTGACCATATCGAGCTTTTAACTTTTTTGGACTTACAGCCTCGGGTAGGGATACTAACTAGGGAGCCTCGCATGGTATACCCCCGGATCAGAAAGCTGATAAATGTTTTCTAGTCAGCTCTGGCTCGGATTTTGTTACGGACATCTGCGAAAAAAGTTATAGCCTGTCAAAGTTCGTATTTAACGTCTTTTTTCCATCAAAAACTCGCAATGGTGTTTGCGAAATCCGTAGACGGACCTCATGCTTGTGTTCAGCGCCCAAAACCACACCACTGAGCAAATTTTGGCTGAAGGCACAGTTTCCAAACTTTGCACAGACTGATAGCGTTTTGGACTTGGGCGGTTTTTCGGTTAGGCGCTTGTTTATACTGTGCTTATCTGGGCCAAATTCCGGTCCGCAATTGCGTCTCAACACGCTTTGCAGCCGCACGCGCTCGAGTCAGTCGGGATATCCAACGCCAAAGCCGACTCGATGTGGCTTTTTTACACAATTTCCTCCAATTTTTCTGAGTTTCCAGCTTCCAAAACCCACCTAGAGTCAGCAGATCGGCGGCTGCGGCGCTGGAAATTCGACTGACTTCAGCGCGTGCGGCCGCAAAGCGTGTCGAGACGCAATTGCGGACCGGAATTTGGCCCAGATAAGCACAGTACCTCTGAAAGCGTTACAATAAAATGTTGCAGATTTGAGTCAAAATCCTGCCAGGTGGGTTATTTGGGGCGCTGATCACGAATCTGAGATCTATTTGACGATTTTCCCAGCTTTTCGACTTGATTCATTGAAAGCTTCCCATCGGGGGGGGGGAGGGGGGTAATTTGATGGCAAATCGCGACGTTTGCCTATTTCACCTATTTCAAGAGTGCTCTGATAGATATGGCTCAAATTGCTGCTCTGGTGGTTATTTGCAGTGCTAAACACGAATCTGCAATCCGTTTATCGATTTTTGATAGATCACGGTAGGTTACGGTGGGTATACGGTAGCTTGGTCGAATTATCAGATTTGACTCAAAATTTCACTGTGGGTGTTATTTGAGACGCCGAACACGAATTTGAGGTCCATTTTTTGATTTTCGAAATTTCAAGGTAAGTAAAGTCAGTTAAATGGCATTATGCCTACCGTAACCTACAGTAGCCATAAGTCTAGCGACAAACAGACCCCAGATTTGCGTTCAGCGCCCTGAATAACCCACAGTTGAAAGTTTCGAGCCGAATCCGAAAACTTTTTTTCAAACACCCTAAGAATTGGCTGATGAGTATAGTCTACCCTTACCTTTTAACGAAGCTTCAAGAACGCCTATAACTTCGTTCAGAGTTGTCCGCAGCAAAATTCGACTTCAGATTCGGAGACAGCCGAGCAGAATTGATCAAAAAACATTCATCATGTTTCAAATTCAGACCTCAGATTCGAGTTCAGCGCCCTGAATAACCCCCAGTTGAGAGTTTTGAGCCGAATCCGGATTTTTTTTAAACATTCAAAAAATTGGCTGATGGCGTTTTCACAAAGCTTCAAAAACGCTCATAGCTTTTACACGATTTTTGGATGTTTTTTTGCCGTAACTGCAGTTCAACGTCGCAGTGCACGTTATGGTATGTTTACACAAGGTCCTGAAATGATCGCAAAACGCTTGGCTCCGGGCGAGATTGAACCAGCATATTCGCTTTCCGGGGAAGCGCCTTATCGCACTGCACCACCGAAGCCCCAGCGCCGGCCTCACTCAACTGCTCGGTAAATCTTCACCGAAGCAACTTTGTTCAGGGGTGTCCGTTGCAAAATCCGATGTCAGATTCGGAGACAGCCGAGCGGAATAGATCAAAAAACATTCATCATCTTTCAAATGGTGGAGTGTGCCATGCGAGGTCCCCTAGTATCTACAGTTTCATATGAATGCCCTAGAGATACTAAAAATGCTGTTTTCCTCCCTCCTAAAGAACAATGCTCGACAAATTAGAGGTCCAAATACTATCCTATACTGCCGATTAAGCATCGAAATTCACCACTAAACATGATTTAGTCCTAAACAATTCCCCCGTGCATAACCTCAGAACGGCTCAATTAGGCTCAAACCACGGGCGGCGATCGGCGTGAGATTATCCCTATCGCGAGACCGCAATTTCCCCCCTAATGCAGGTGGTATGTCGGTCGGTCGGTCGCAGCATGGTGATGAGTGAAGATCGTCTCACACACACACACACGACGAGGAGGGCGTGACCACCCACCACGAAACGATGCCGCCCGCAGTCCTACCAACCACCCCACCTCAATCAACAATCACCCATATTGGAGCCACCCATGGCCTTTGTACCCTTCTCATTTGCTTGCCATTATCATATATCGGCTCAATATGATTTTTTTTCAGTTTTTTTCTCATAAGTAGCTTTTCAATGTTTTTGTTATAAGTATTTTCCCGATTTTTTAAAATAAATTGTAGTTTTTCTTAGGATCCTGATATTTGATTGAATCGGAGAATCAAAAAAATCGAGATTATAAACACTATATTTTACCGGGATAAAGAGTAATTTTTGCTATGGATATGTAGATGATTCTAAAGTCATTCCGAATATTGGGACTATCCAGAAAATCAAATCTGGAGTGGATTGGTGCTGCCTACCTATTGATATCTACCTATGTTTGAACCCGATTTGGACTATGTTTTTTTTTAGTTTTTTTGAAAATTGTGGTACTTCTTGAATCCGAAAATCTGTTTTTCCTGTATTGAATTTAGGCTAATTTTCTGATTCCGAATAAGCATGATTTTTTTGGAATTGAGCCATTGAATTTTTGGATTAAATTCTCTCGAATAATCAGAATATTGATGTGATTTTTATTTACAAGAATATATTAATAGAAATAATAATGTTATTATTAATATTAATAATAATAATAATAATAATAATAATAATAATAATAATTATTATTATTATTATAAGTATAATTATAATAGTAATAATGTTTATAATGATGATAATAGTAAAATTGAGAAAATTAAGATTAGTAAGAGTAATGTAATAATAATGATATGAATGTTGTATTGTAATAGTAATGGTATGAATAATAATATTAATTAGAATAATAATAGTAATAATAATAATAATAGGATAACAAGTCATAGAAATAAAACATTATATAAAAATGAAAAGTCGTGTCAATATTTCAGTTTTTCGATAAGTCTAGTGCTCCTGAATAAAAATAAAATAAAATAATAATAATAATAATAATAATAATAGTAATAATAATAATAATAATAATAATGATCTTAATGATTATAATAATAAAATTAAAAATAATAAGATTAGTAAAAGTAATAGTTGTAATAATAATGATATGAATAATAATAGGAATAATATTAATAATAATAGGATAATAAATATTATATAGTAAATGAAAAGTAGTATCAATATTCCGATTTTTCGATAAGTCTAGTGCTCCTGAAACCAAATAATCAATCCCTAAAATTATCACGTTTTTTGGAATCGGGAAGAATAGCCCAATTCTATTTAAATTGTTATTATCATTTGTAATTTTATTATTATTACATTATTATTATCACAACATATTATTATTATCATTATTATTATTATTATTATTATTATTATTATTATTATTATTATTATTATTATTATTATTATTATTATTATTATTATTATTATTATTATTATTATTATTATTATTATTATTATTATTATTATTATTATTATTATTATTATTATTATTATTATTATTATTATTATTATTATTATTATTATTATTGTTATTATTATTATTATTATTATCGTTACTATTACTATTATCAGTGTAATATTTATAGCTCCTATTTTAGAATACTCAGTTTATTTGAAAAGTCTCCATGTCCGTTTCGAGTGTCTTCAATTTATATAGAAGTCAACTTTTTATAACTCTCTGAATTATTTATTTATTCGAAAATCGAAATTCACCTATAATTGTATGGGGAACCACATTTGCCTCTTCACGAAGCCAGCTCGCATGCCGCGCCACCGATCGATACGGGCAAGATAAGTGGATGACGTCACGAGCGAGCGTGCTGCGGAGTGTTTTGCCCTGAGGCGACTACGCACGGACTTGATATATACTACTAATTTGATTTGTAGCTAACTTTTACCAGTAATATGGGACTCAAATTGAGTGACCACCCACCACGAAACGATGCCGCCCGCAGTCCTACTACCACCCCCACCTCAATCAACAATCACCCATATTGGAGCCACCCATGGCCTTTGTACCCTTCTCATTTGCTTGCCATTATCATATATAGGCTCAATATGATTTTTTTTCAGTTTTTTCTCATTAGTAGCTTTTCAATGTTTTTGTTAGAAGTATTTTCCCGATTTTTTAAAATAAATTGTAGTTTTTCTTAGGATCCTGATATTTGATTGAATCGGAGAATCAAAAAAATCGAGATTATAAACACTATATTTTACCGGGATAAAGAGTAATTTTTGCTATGGATATGTAGATGATTCTAAAGTCATTCCGAATATTGGGATTATCCAGAAAATCAAATCTGGAGTGGATTGGTGCTGCCTACCTATTGATATCTACCTATGTTTGAACCCGATTTGGACTATGTTTTTTTTAGTTTTTTTGAAAATTGTGGTACTTCTTGAATCTGAAAATCTGTTTTTCCTATATTAAATTTAGGCCGATTTTCTGATTCCGAATAAGCATGATTTTTTTGGAATTGAACTATTTAATTTCTGGATTAAATTCTCTCGAATAATCAGAATATTGATGTGATTTTTTATTTACAAGAATATATTAATAGAAATAATAATGTTATTAATAATAATAATAATAATAATAATAATAATAAAAATAATAACAATAATAGTAATTATAATTATAATAGTAATAATGTTTATAATGATGATAATAATAAAATTGAGAAAATTAAGATTAGTAAGAGTAATGTAATAATAATGATATGAATGTTGTATTGTAATAGTAATGGTAAGAATAATAATATTAATTAGAATAATAATAGTAATAATAATAATAATAGGATAACAAATCATAGAAATAAAACATTATATAAAAAATGAAAAGTCGTGTCAATATTTCAATTTTGATAAGTTTAGTGCGCCTGAAACTAAATAATTAATCCCTAAAATTATCACGTTTATTTGGAATCGGGAAGAATAGCCTAATTTTATTTAAGTTGTTATTACCATTTGTATTTTTGTATTATTATTATTATTATCATGATTATTATTATTATTCCCCCTGTATTATTATTATTATTATTATTATTATTATTATTATTATTATTATTATTATTATTATTATTATTATTATTATTATTATTATTATTATTATTAATGTTATTATTATCATTACTATTATTATCATCGTTACTATTACTATTATCAGTGTAATATTTATAGCTCCTATTTTAGAATACTCAGTTTATTTGAAAAGTCTCCATGTCCGTTTCGAGTGTCTTCAATTTATATAGAAGTCAACTTTTTATAACTCTCTGAATTATTTATTTATTCGAAAATCGAAATTCACCTATAATTGTATGGGGAACCACATTTGCCTCTTCACGAAGCCAGCTCGCATGCCGCGCCACCGATCGATACGGGCAAGATAAGTGGATGACGTCACGAGCGAGCGTGCTGCGGGGTGTTTTGCCCTGAGGCGACTACGCACGGACTTGATATATACTACTAATTTGATTTGCAGTCAACTTTTATCAGTAATATGGTACTCGATTTGAGTTTTTTTTCGATTTTCTTTCTGCGAGAAGTGGAATCTACATATATTATCAAAATATTTGGTCTAGTCAGGAATATCTCTACATATAAGTCTAGTTTTTAGTTTTAAAACATTATTTCAAAAAATTATAAAAATTTCATGAAAATGTGCATTTATAGTAAATTTTTAGGGTTCACGTCCTCCTCAGTACAGAAAACGAAATCCCATGGTTCAAGAAGGGGCGAACCGCACAAGTTAATGGGCGATGAAATCTGGCTGTGGTTTACAATCTTGTCCCATAATTCTTGGATATATCATTCTTGGAATGCGTTTTCTTGTGAAAGTCCGCGATCGTAAGGACTCGAACTCGTTCTTTCACATCACATCCTCAAACCGAGTCGACAGCTGGCGTTGTGTTTGTAGTTTTAACGACATCGAATTTCTTGAAGTCTGCTTTACTTCAAAAGAGAAAAAATTACAGCATTCCTCTCGCCTCCTGTCGCCCAGTGTCGCCTTAGGTCGCATTGTGCTGCTTTCAGTCTATGAGGACATGCTGAGGTCGCTTGGTGTCGCCTATTATTGCCCCTACAGTCCTGTTACCTTCTTCTATGGCTTACTGACGTATAGCAATTTTTCGTATTAATTTGGTTTGTTTGCAGCCCAAAGTTAGGGTTTAGACTGGCGCTCACTGTCGCGCATTGCCGCCTAGTATGCTTGCACAGATCTCGCTTCTGTCCATGAATCTGTCGCTTGATGTCGCCTGTTGTCGCTTGCAATAACATAGTAAATATGTACATAGTTGGTTGTTTTGTTTGTTACTCTCCTGGGGTCGCCTACTGTCGCTAAGTGTTGTTTGATGACTTTTTGACAATGATTTATGGTGACTGCAGTCTGGATTTGTCGCTCATTGCCGCTTATTCTTCCATAGCAAGGCCACATGTCTCCAATGTTTCGGTGGGTTGTTTCAATTTGCTTTTTGTCCCCTGCAAAGCCGTTGAGGTTAGCTTGCTGTGTTGTGTCGCTTAGTGTCGCTGTGCGATTTATGAGCTGACCCTCACTGTCGCTCATTGTCGCAAAGCGTAGTTGCAGGCGTCTAACGATGATGAAGTTGTTTGATGCATTTCGCTTTCGGCAACAGCTGTACTATGATACCTCGTTGTGTTACCTGTTTGTCGCTTGTTGTCGCAGAGTGTCGCTTCGCGATACGTCATAGTATCAACTTGCGGTAATTGTGGCCAGGATTTATTAGCTATCGCTTATTGTCGCTTACTGTCGCTTCGTGTAGCTTTAGACTTTTGAGCCTTAATTATGTCACTAGATGTCGCCTACTTTCGCTCGCAGCCCTACTCTGATTTGCTCCTGCTTTCCTTTCTATTTGTCGCCTATTGTCGCTCATTTTTGCAGGGTGTGGCTGCAGCTACGATTTCTCCTTAGGTCGGGCTTGTACTTCCATCGCGAAGCGTTGCGACGACGTCATGCTCCCAATACGGATTGACGCGCGACGCGATATTGATCTATACTCACTAATTTCATGCCATCGCGTCGCGCTGCGATTGAAGTGTAAACCCTGCCTTGAGGTTGCTTAGTGCCGCTTTTTGATGCCGATTGTCGCCCATTGTCGACGCGGCTAGCCTCATGTCGCTTTCTATATTCTTCTATCAGTGTCTCTGATCTGGTTTTTTGTCGCCTTATGTCGCTACTTATTGAATTCTTCTCAACCCTAGAGGGTTAATCAGGCCTTTGAAGGAGTTTCCTGAGTTTGTCGCTTACTGTCGCTCATTCAGAGCTGATTGTCACCGGGTGTCGCTTGTTGTCGTCAAGTGTCATCAAATGTCGCCCGCTAATCCATACTGTTTTTTTTTCAAATTTTATGCCTATTACGCCAATTTTTCGCTGTTGCCTTGTGCCTACTGACTCTCATTTCTTTTATAAATTCGCACAATGTCGCCGATCGTCGCTCATTGACGCCGACAGGCTCCCGTTTCGCCCAGTAATTCATACTATATTTTTTCGAGTGCGTGCCTCAGATAAAAGATAATAAGCTGCCGCCCATTCTCACCTCATCTCGCCAACTAGTATATTCTGTTCCTGAAAGGTCGTCGCTTGTCGCTTGATGTCGCCTGGTGTCGCGCCCTGTCGCCTGCTCTATATTCAGTCTTCTTGAAATGCTATAGAAGTTTGAATACACACTTTTTCATTTGAATATTTCTCGAGATTCCCATTAGCTATCATTATCGGGTAAATTTTTGGTGTCACTATAATTTTGCCGCTCCCTGTTTTCAACCCTTTTCAACCCCTCTCGCTTTCACTTTGTCGCTTACTTTCGCCCTGTATCTGCTGACTATCATTTCTTTTGTCGCCAATTGTCGCTCAGCGTCGCTGATTGACGCCGATTAGGCCCTAGTGCATACTTCCCGCGACAGTGCATATCAGCAATATCGATTTTCGGTCGAGTTGTATAGCAAATACTATGTCGCGTCGCCCGTCGCGAGAAGTATACACTAGGCCTTAGCCCACACTTCCACTACCAATCCATACTGGTTTCTTAGTTCGTAGCTTAGACCTAAATGATGAGCTACCGCCCATTCTCACCTCATTTTACCAAGTGATATTTTCTGTTTCTAAAATGTCGTTGTCTGTCGCCTAGTGTCGCGCCCTGTCGCCTGCTCTATATTCAGTCTTCTTGAAATGCTATAGAAATTTGAATACATACTTCTTCATTTCAATAGTCTTCAAGATTCTCAACAACTATAATTATCTTGCGCAATTTTGGCGTCACCATAATTTTGCCGCTCCCTGTTTTCAACCCTTGTAAGCTATAGCTGAATACCCTGCAACGGCTTGTATACTGCTCGTCTAACCAGAGTTACGTGCTCTATGCTCAGAGGCATTGTTCGCACTGCTCGTAGTGCAAACATGGGACTCGGGACAGCCGGCCGGCTCCAGACCGCCCTGCTGAAGTACAATACCTGCCGTATTTGTAGAGTGACGTTTTGATGTTATCGCTCTGCTTTCTCGTCCTTGTCGAACCGCTTCGAAGTCACTTTTCGCTGGTTTCTACCAGAAAAAAACTTTCCGGGAAACTTTTTTTTACCTTCATTCATGTTCGTTTTCTTGATGTTTACCATCGATTCCCGTTGATTCGCTATGTTAAACTGACCATTTTAGCCCAGATTTCAACGAGTAGACTACATATTCATACTCTGATTGTATATAGAAATGATGCGTATCGATCGACTACATTATTGTTATTGCTACTATAATTAATATCCTACTTACTGCTATGACTGCGAGCATCTGGTTGACTGTGACGCTGACTATTTGGCTTCTGATCACGATTGTGCGTCAGGTTTTTGACCTAATTGGAAAACTCTGGATACCGGTTGGATTCAATCTGTTACAGGTTTGTCTGCTGCTTGCATTGCCCGAAATTTGCCTTCATAAAAAGTTGATTGCTTCACGACAGCTTGCGATTTGGGGTTTTTCCGCTCCGCTTAGCTTAGATTGTGTTAATACTGTGCTTATCTGGGCCGAATTCCGGTCCGCAATTGCGTCTCCACACGCTTTGCGGCCGCACGCTTCTGAGTCTGAAGAGTTTCCAGCCGCGCAGCCGCCGATCTGTTGACTCTAGGTCGGTTTTGGAAACTGTGAACTAAGAAAAATTGAAGAAAATTGTATAAAAAAGCCACATCGAGTCGGCTTTGGCGCTGGAAACTCGACCGACTCGAGCGCGTGCGGCCGCAAAGCGTGTCGAGCGCGATTGCGGATCGGAATTTGGCCCAGAGAAGCACAGTACCTACATTTATACTACATATGGTCAAGTCAAGTACCTGGAAAGCATCTGCGATTTTTTGTGTATGGAAAATTGTCTTGTCCGAAAAGAAGTCTAGACAGAGCTACCTAGAGGTGAACGCGAGCGGCCGCGCTGCGCGCCTAACTAGCAACTGATCCCAGCACAAACTGGAGTGCTGAAAAATGGCTTGTTGAGTGTTGTGGAGAAGGTAAAAGCAGACAATTCAAAGTTTGGTGAATTTCCTCAATGCACAGGGGTAGATCAAAAACTGCGAAAAAATGCATTTCGTTCTTTATTCCAAAAGTTTGAACATTTTCAGTTCAACCTTTGCCCAGGGGATATTTTGTTGAGTATATCAAACGAATAAAAATTTTTGAATATTCGAATAAACGATTAATTCAAAAAATTGACTTCTCCAAATATGCGAATAAATGAATGATTCGAAAAATTGACTTCTCCGAATATTCGAATAAACGAATGATTCGAAAGTTTGACTTTTCCGGATAATCGAATTATTCGAATATTCGATTGTTTGTTTATTCGGCCGAATATTCGTTTTCCGAATATTCTTTGACATACTCTAGTACTTTGGGGCGCTGAGCTCGACTATAAGATCCATTTTCAGTTTCTCAGGAAATTACTGTAAGTTACACTAGGAAAAATATCATTTGTATACAGTAACCTACCGTACACCACTCAAAATTGCGAGTAGGCGACTTTACGACGAACTCGAAATAATTTTTTTTTCGAAATAATTGTTTTTTTTATTATCTCAAATTTTTAGATTTTCAATTAATCAGATTTTCAAGGTGTTCTGAATTTGAAAAATATGACCAGTTCAGCTTTAAACTCACTATACGTATATCTGAAATTGAACTGCTTATTGCGTCTCGACACGCTTTGCGGCCGCACGCGCTCGAGTCAGTGGAGTTTCCAGCGCCAAAGCCGACTCGATATGGCTTTTTAATACAATTTCCTCAGTTTGTGTTTAGTTTCCAGTTTCTAAAACCTACCTAAGGTCAACAGATCGGCGGCTGCGGCTCTGGAAACTATTCCAACTGGAAAGCGTGCGGCCGCAAAGCGTGTCGAGACGCGATTGCGGACCGGAATTCGGCCCAGAGAAGAATAGTATTGAGTGTAGGGTTTTGAACGAGCGAGTTTTCTAGTACTCCGAAATCCGAATCAAAATTTTTTTTTAAAAATAGGCATAAATATCAAATGCAATAAATAAAAAAATATTAAATAAAAATAAATAGATAAAGAAAATGAGTGTTCGAAAATATTTTTTTATTAAATTTAATTTAGGATTGAATGGGTTTCTAATGAAAATCAGCACCGTACCGTATACCTATCGTAATCCCCACTAGACAACTTAAGAAGACAATAACCAGCTACTGTGCTTCTCTGGGCCAAATTCCGGTCCGCAAATGCGTTTCGACACGCTTTGCGGCCGCACGCTTCCGAGTCGGAAGAGTTTCCAGCCGCGCAGCCGCCGATTTGTTGACTCTAGGTGGGTTTTGGAAACTGGAAACTTTGAAAAATTGAAGAAAACTGTATAAAAAAGCCATTTCGGGTCGGCTTTGGCGCTGGAAACTCGACTGACTCGAGCGCGTGCGGCTGCGAAGCGTGTCGTGACGCAATTGCGGACCGGAATTTGGCCCAGAGAAGCACAGTAAATGTGTAGACTATGGTACTGGAAATACATGTGACTTGGCCACAATATAGGCGAAGTTTTATATCAAAATTACAGTCACGCCCTCCTAGGGTTTACTGACCCTAACCCATGGTTTCCGAATAGTATACCTTTTCACTGTGAATTTATGCTTCATTTATTTGTGAATCTGGCCTTCCTCGAGCGGAATAATGACCTTCAACAGCGTCCGGTTTTGCAACCAGCCGACCAGCGACCCGATGATTATATCCATAGCAATGGTGGTAATTATAGGTAGTCATAAATCAGCACTAGGTAACCGGTAATTAGTGGAAAAAATCAATATACGCAAGCAGATTGTGGAGATTCTCTATGCTGTTATTGGACGGGGCAGAATTATGGGGACATATGTATGAGCCTACGATGAGGCATAAATATTGAGACCTTACTCAGATGACCACACTTGTACCCTAATGAGAGTCAGGGTTAGGTGTCTTTACCAGCGATTCCTTTCCCCTTCTCCTCAAATTCAGTTAACCTTGACTAAACCGAAATGGTTAGATGTGAAATGAGCCTTGTGCCATTGATCGATTTAAATGTACAAGGTTGAATCGTAGCCGGCGGAATATTAACCCAATTTTTGCTTGCTAAACACGTTATCTACCAAACATGGGTTAGAAAACAGCAGATTGTGAATTGATCTTCATATTGTGAAAAAAAAACGTTTTGGGGACACACATCTTTATACCTTGTCGCAGCGGCAATCGCGGCGAATCTCGCACGCGTTGCGTGTTTCCGGCTGCTGCGAAGTATAGTTCTGACTAAAGTGGTGCACTCAACGTACCGAAAAGAGACATAGAAAGTAGTTATGAATCTAGGGAATTTTAAATTTTTTTGTTCTATATTTTTGGCATGGCTATCGATGGAGCCATACTTCCACTCTTGTATTTAAATTCTGTCCGAATGAGACTGCCCGCACATGTGGTCGGCGCGCGTGTTGAGCGGCTCTCCTAAAACTTCGGAGAGCTGACTGGGAAAACTATTCATTAGGCGTCTCAGATTCCTGCTAATCGATTTGGAAGTCCAAAAAATTCCCTTCGCGACGACCGCCTGATACGCACGCCAACCGCGTGGGCGGAGAGTTCCATTCGATGAAACTCTAATAGACTTTCTTTCTATCCCAGACCGCACATATCAGGTTTATAAAGATGTTTTTTCTTTATCGATTACATTGTACATAATTTTTCTTTTGGAAAAGAAAACCTTTTTTTTTGAGCAAAAACAGTCGAAAAGCTTTCCTGAAACTTGAATTCACCCCTATCCAGAGCACGGTTGCAGTTTGTACTGTGCTTCTCTGGGCCAAATTCCGGTCCGCAATTGCGTCTTCACACGCTTCGCGGCCGCACGCGCTCGAGTAAGTCGAATTTCCAGCGCCAAAGCCGGCTCGATATGGCTTTTTTTATACAATCTCCTCAGTTTGTGTTTAGTTTCCAGTTTATTAAACCCACCTAAGGTGAACAGATCGGCGGCAGTGGCGCTGGAAACTCTTCCGACTCGAAAGCGCGCGGTCGCGAAGCGTGTCGAGACGCAATTGCGGATCGGAATTTGACCCAGAGAAGCACAGTATGGCAAAATTCTAAAAATCCTTTCCTTTGATCTGCATTAATTTTTTCCTCTTTTTCTTTTTACCTTCTTCCTCTCTTACTATTTTTCCTGTTTCTTCGTTTTATGTTTTTGGTCACTCTCTTGATTTCTTTCCAAATTTCGACGCCTTTCTGAGTCTCTTTTTTCTTTGCTCCTTACTTTTTTGTTTGTCACCCCTTTTCTTTCAATTTTTATCAGTCTTTTATCCCTTTGTTGTGCTTTTCCTTTATATTTTTCTTTCTCTATTTTCCTTTTATATTGCTTTCCCCACTTTTCTTAGTCACCTCCTTTCTTTTTCGTTCTCTATTACCTTCTTTTTCTTTCTCTCCTCTTTGCTTTTCTCATTTTTATATTTTCTATATTTTTGTATCTGTCCTGTTTTCTTTTCCTCTCGTTCATTCATTTTGCGCTTTGGTTTTTGTTTTCTTCTTGGCTTTCTTACTCTCCTCTTTTATAATCGCACTCTTTCTGTATTTCTCTTGCTTCTTCTTTCTTCTAGGTACGCATTCATTCTTTTGTTCACTCATTCTTCGCTCTCTGGTTTGTTTTTATGTTTTCCAATTTTCTCCTTTTTCTCGCTTTTCCCTTTTTCTTTCTTCCTCTCTTTCTTTATTCGTTATTTTTTCTTCATGTATTGCTTTTTCTCCTTTTACCTTTCTTATTTTATCCTCACTCTGCTGGTGTCTTTCTTTCTCTCCTCAATTCTTTCTGTATTACTATATTTTTCTTTTCTTTTCATTTTTTTCTCTGATTTTTAACAGTATTAATTCTTCACTTTTCTACTTCATTCTCTGTGCTTTTGTTTGTGTGGTGACTTCTTTCTCTTCCACTTGCCCCTTTTCACTCCTCTCTTTTTTCTTCTCCTTTCCTTCTTCCTATCTGCTTTCCTTCCTCCTTCCGATTCTATTTTCTGTTCTCTTTTTTCTCTGCTTTCTTTCTTTCCTTATTTTTTGCTTTTTCTTCTGTAATCGTATTTTCTTTATTTGCATCATCTCATCCTTTTTCAATGTTCAGGTGTTCAGGTTTTTTGTGTCTTTATATCCTAAGTTGCTTCTTTTCTTCTCTTGTTTCCTTCTCTCTTTCTTTCTATTTCTCCACGTCTCTCTTTTCTCTTCTTGCTTTGCATCTTGTTTTTCTTTTCGTCATCCAACTTCGCTTTCTTTCTGTATTTTCTCTCTTTTCCTGTTCTCTTCCTTCCTTTCCCTTTCATTTTCTACTTTCTCGTTTTTTTTTACCGTTATCCTTTTTTCCCTTTTCCTTCCTTCTTTTCTTCTCGGTTTTTCTTTCCTCCTTTTTTCCATTCTTTAGGTTATACACTTTCCCAAGCTTCTATAGCTCTAGTATAATTTCTGTTGCCTCCCTTCCATAACTTGTCTTTTAATTCAGACTCTGAAAAGTTGAAACTTATTCTTTTCAGCTTAATTCTTAACAGTTTCCAGATGTTTTCCCCACTGTCAATAACCTTATCGATCAAGTCTATTGACTTTACGTTGAATACGTACATAGTAGAGCGGGCCACTGAGTGCGGTGTGTGGTGTTGTGTTTACCTAGAGGTATCCTTTATCTATGCGGGGGCCAGTGGCGAGAGATGGCTGACCGCAACTATATTTGCACTACAGCTTCTTCACTTCACTTCGAGGTAGCAGCTACCACGTTGCTAACTAAAATTATGGGAGGGGGGCGTTAGTGGACTTACCAAGATAAAGAGACAAGAGAATAGGAGAACATATGAAGGAGGAACACTAGAGGGCAGAAGTTTGATGTCGCGTGTGGTGAAGAGTGAGGTCCGCAATGACGGCAGCGACAACGAAAGACACGCTATGAAAAAGAAATGGCTGCGCGTCGCCTCATTTGGTGTATGCACTGCGTATCGATTGAGTTGTGGCTCGAATAAGGTGCATTCTCAGAAAAATGAAAACAAGTTACTTGTAACATAAAAGGCCGAAAACAAGTTACTTGTAACATATCTGAGCCGATGTAAGTTACTTGCGACTTATCTCAGGCCATTTAAGCTACATGTAACATATCGGTGGGATACTGCGTGCGCTGCGCCTCCGATATGTTACATGTAACTTAAATGACTTGAGATAAGTCGCAAGTAACTTAAATAAGCTTAGACATGTTACAAGTAAATTAATTTTAGTTTCTGAGAGGGTACTGCGTGCAGTGCGCCTCAGATATGTTACATGTAACTTAAATGGCACAATATACGTTGCAAGTAACTTAAATTGGCCAAGAAGATATTGCCAAGGTTGATGTACGACGTACTCGCGGGGTCAGGCTTACGACTGGCGTTGCTGTTGGTTCAATTACCCAAGTTTTAGGCACTTGACCCCATACCAGCAGGGAAGGCCCTGCACAGCTTTCTTTTGGCGTAGTGTGTGGCCTGGGACACGCCCTCTGCGTCGCGTGTCGTCTGCGTCTCGTGGTGGCCACCCATAGTGAAAATTCAAATGTAAGTTACATGTAACATAAGTGTAACTTACATGTAATATAAATGTAAGTTAAATGTAATATAAATGTATGTTACATGTAGTATAAATGTAAGTCACTTGAGACATTCAAGTAAGTTACATTTATATTACAAGTAACTTGTTTTGATTTTTTCTGAGTTGTCGTGCTAGTGTTTGTCTGAAGGAAGGGTCGAAACGAACTTTATCGTGTTATATTGATTCAGTTTATTATTGAAATTATGCAATCATATGTACAAGAACGTCAGTAACGCTTAGTTAATGTTTATGAATCAAAAACTGCAGATGTTTGTGTTTCTAAGATTTTTTCTTTCCTTTGGGTCCAATTTTTGGATTTTGCCTGTCAATGTCGGTTATGGTCGTGTCCTGCCCTACTAAGAAAAATCAAAACAAGTTAGTTGTAATATAAATGTAACTTACTTGAATGTCTCTAGTAAGTGACATTTATATTACATTTAACATACCTTTATATTACATGTAACTTAGACTTATATTGCATGTAAGTTACACTTATGTCACATGTAACTTACATTTATATTTTCACTATGGGTGGCCATCACGTGACGCAGACGACACGCGACGCGGACAGCGCATCCCAAACCACACACTACGCAACAAAATGTTGTGCGGGGCCATCACGCAGTATCCTCTCAGAAATCGAAAACAAGTCATCTGTACCATATCCAAGCCGATATAAGTTACTTGCAACTTATCTACATGTAACTTAAATGACCTGAGATAGTCGCAAGTAACTTACATCGGCTCAGATATGTTACAATTAACTTGTTTTCGGCCTTTTATCTTACGAGTAATTTGTTTTCATTTTTCTGAGTAGGCCAAAAATCTGGTCCTTAGTAACCTAGTCATTAATCTTGCTTGTTACTTACAATATGAAAACCCAACTGACTTCCGTCTTCACGCCATCTGTCAATTCACGATGTCACGGCGAATTTATTTGATAGTAATGACTACTATCCGCGGCGACTGACCTTGCAACTTGTCCTATTCGCCTTCGCGCTCTGGTGACAGTGACGAGGGATGGAAATTGGGGACAACTGCGTTGAGCATATGGCGTGTCACTGTCACTAACTGGTAAATAAACCCTACTAAATCGGGCCAATTTGGTTGAGGTGTTTTGGGGGGAGAATGGAACCGATTTTTCAGTGAGGAGAGGGAAAACTACTTTGGCCAGTAACAATGTATGTACTCTCTCTCTTGTAACACCTCCTGCAACAGGACGTCAACTGCTGTTGCCAAGCAAACTGGGGCTGCGTTTGTGTTGCTATGACGCTACCAAACGTTGTCCAATAGCCATCACGTTAACTGATTCACCATCTAGAGATAGAGTGACAAATTTGGAGTTAGATTTTTTTCTGAAAAGTGCGCAAGTGAGAAAGAAAACCACCTAAAGTCGGTTTGAATGATACTGTTCACCTACGAGGTCGGCGTGCGTGTCGAGTAAAGGCATATTCTTCGGACGAAATGGCCCACGACGGCGGACAGCTGAGTGAGACATTTTTCACTATTCATCTAGTATTCCTGCTAATCGATCACTGAGTCCAAATTTCGCCTGCCTTTGCGACGGCTGCTCACGCACGCGCGGGCGGAGAGTCCCATTCGGCCCAACTTCACTGCTCGCTCGTAAGGAAGGCCTGAGGTTTTTGTGTTTTCAAGTGGGAAAGATATGCTATAGAAATTAGTGCCGATTAGCGATGAAGGTTATCAATTTGACAATCCCCAAATTGGGCTAGGTGTCGGATTGATTAGCGCGATTGAATTAGGGCACGAATTTCCGACTGGTAATCGTTGAAGTTTTCCTGTGTATAGCCTGTGGATCAATATCAGTTTGGATCTTGGGCATCGAAAGCCTGCTTGGGGTTGGAAACGTTTCCCCATTTGAAGTTTCCAATAATAAGGGGCTGCCCTTTGAGGATCAGTTTGAAGATTTTTGATCCTAATCCGATTATCGAAAGCTGGTTCCATGGGGACTCAGGTGAGATTTACGTGGCCGTTAGGTGAGAGTAATCCTCCATATGCAGGCGGTTTCGTAGTTCGTCCAACCTGACAAGGGAGTGAACAGACCCGGCTGTCAGGACTGCCTATACACTCATGTTTTTCTCAGAAACTACCTTTCGGTTGGTAGTAAAAACACCCTACTGGCTGACCGAGAAAAAGATGGTGAGCCATTTTTGATTACCAGGTTGTTCAATAAGTTTTGTCGTTCGATAAGAGAGGGCGTTGCTACTAGCTCAAAACTTTTTTATTTTGTTGGTATACTGTTCATATGAACGTATGTGAAGTTTCATTTCAGTCTGAGAATTCATTCTTTGTTAAGAAGCCATTTAGTGTCGCCATGCCACAGCAATAAAAAAATTGAATATCGTACAGGGATAAAATTCCTATTATGGAAGGTGTAGCACCAAAAGAAATTCACGAACGAATGTCAAAAATGTATAATGATTGTTCACCTACAATTAGAACAGTAGAAAGATGGGTTGCTGAATTTAACACTTAAGAGACCGCGTGTCCACACTGCGCACCCACGGCTGTTTTGCCCCTCGGACCGCGTGTCCACACTGCGCACCCACGGCTGTTTTGCCCCTCGGACCGCGTGTCCACACTGCGCACCCACGCCATAAAACTTTTAATATTTTTTATACTTCTCTGGCATGAAGTCTTTCTTAATTACGGATAGGTTCCTTATGATGTAACCTATTTACACTCTTAGTGGTCAAGCATTTTCAGTGTTCCTAGTAATTTTACAAGCATCTCCGGAAATGGCACTTTTCGATTTTTCGAGCTTCTTTGGCTGGAAAGAAATCGTTCCAAACTTGGCTAAGAAAGGTTATCAATGATGCTTATCACGGAACTGATGTTCTACAGTTGATTGTCGAAATAGTAGTGCCACCTATTTGAGATAACTGTAGTAGGTCATCGTTCAAAATTTTGCCGCATTGACCTCGAGGGTTCTTCGAGCTGCTGCACAAGGTTCCGGTTTTCACATTTCAATTTCCAATGAAATTTCCTTCTACTGCGGTATATTAGCCATCGGTGAACTTTGTTTAAATTTTCGCTAAATTTCGAGTGGAGGGTAACTTGGGGGGAAAGGGGTGAAAACCTAGAAATAGTTCAGTGCTTAAAATTTTACTGAAATTTAACTACGGGGTATGTTTGGAAGCGCTGAGCAATGAAGTGGTGTAAATTTCACAGTTTTCTAAAGCTTCGCTGGCGTCTGTCGTTCGTTATCCGTTTGTAAACGTTTCACGTTTTGGTGCGACTTCGCTCACGTGGCCATTGGGGAGGAGGAGGTGCTGATCATGAATCTGATTCACATTTTAAGATTTTCCATGAAATTTCTGTCTGTCGCATCAGACAACTTGGTAGTTCAAAGTATTTGAGTCCGCCGAAAGTTCTACATGAGTTTTATTAGGGCATGACAAAGCAGAAGTTTGTTCATTTTTCAAATTTTCAATACTCCGGGTCGGCCTAGCACGGCTCAATCCTAACCATTAGCTGTAACCTGAAGAAAATTCCAGAAGTTGACAAACAAACGCTTATTTCGTTACCAGCCTTGTGCATGTAAGGCTGGAATAACTTCCAAAATAAAAAAAAGCAGGTCCGCGAAAAAGCGGTGGATCATTGCTTCACCATGGCCTCACTCCAGATCTCTGTGGAGCGACATACTCTCAGGTGGAGTGGAAACAGAATACTGGCTGTCTAAGTAAGAAAGCCTGCTCCGATCAAAATGGTTCCCAGCGGACCGCGTGTCCACACTGCGCACCCACGGAAACGATTTGCCGTGGAGCGCACCGGTCCGCTGTGGAAATTCGCCGTGGAGCAGGCGGTCTCTTAAGTGTTAAACGTGGTCGTACAAGCTTCGAAAACGATCCACGTGAAGGACGTCTAAAAAGCTCATCAACACCAGATATCATAGCCAAAATTCAGGATATGGTTTTGGATGATCGTCGCTTGACTGAGAGAGATTAAGTTGAGGCTATACACATCTCATTAGGCAGTGTCAGCCATATTTTAGGTGAAATTTTGGGTTCTAGAAAGCTGTGTGCACAATGGGTGCCGCATTCGCTAACAATGGAACAAAAACACATTCGAATGCGACTTTATCAGCAACATTTGGAGCGTTTCAAAAAGGATAAAGTGGATTTTGTGCGTCGATTCATCCTTATGAATGAGACTTGGGACTATCACCATGATCCTTAATCAAAACAAGAGGCTAAAGAGTGGTGTGAACTTGGTTGTTCGGCTTCGAAACAAGTTCGGGTCCGGAAATCGGCCAAGAAGGTTACGGCATCAGTTTTTTGGGATGCGAAAGGAATTTTGGTTGTGGATTACTTGTGAAACAATTAATTCTTAATATTATTGCAACCTTTTGGACCAGATGAGGGGAAAAATTCGTGAAAAAAGACCCGTTTTGAAGAAGAAAAAGGTCCTTTTTCATCAGTACAATGCACCGCGTCACAAGAGCGTTTTGACAATGGCTAAAATCCATGAATTAGAGTTCGAGTTGTTGGAGCATCCACCGTATTCACCAGATTTGGACCCCAGCGACTTCCATTTGTTTCCAGAACTCAAAAAATTTATGCGTGGCAAGCGTTTTTCATCAAATGAAGAGGTCATAACGGCTGCTGAAGCGTATTTTGCTGACCTTCCGGATTCTCACTTCAGGGATGGGATCCACAGATTGGAGGATCTTTGTAGCAAGTGTATCAATGTTCGGGGGGGATCATACGGAATAATAAAGTGTATTTTGAACCATAAAATTGTGTTTTTCTTATCGAACGACAGAACTCTTTGGACAATCTGGTACAACGAAGAGTAGAGTTGGCCGAGTGGTCGAAGGCGCGGTTTACCAGCCTGAGACTCCCGAGTTCAATCCCTCTGCTGCAGAAATTTTCGCCACAATGTCTTTAGAGTCCAACAACAACAGCAACAAGTTCGCGGTAATTCTGTGGCAGTTTGTTGACGATAATCGTCATAGGAAAGAAGTGCAACCATTCAGAAAAGAGAAAACTTCAAGGAAATGAGCAAAACTGTTGCTACTCATGGGCTATAATATGTCGGAAACCTTAACTATTCTCTGTTTAATTGTATCGTTAATTCTCCAGTAATATTTCAAATAATCATCTTATGAAGAGCGACAGAAGTCGTTCCACAAGCATGCACGGGTGCAGGGTGTAACCCGATTGTGCAGCAAATCGTTTATGTAAACACATAGGTTACATGCTGGCATTGATTACCACCATTGGTCTTGCGTACACACGTGGATTACATGTCTGCCATAAGCCGATAGAGCCAGTAAAGGCAAAGCATGTCATCTGGATCTGTTTCTGCGCGGTAGATACCATGCGGCAAAATTATGGAGACATCATGCCCAAGCGCCCTCCAGTCCTTGTTGTGACAACGTGGGGATCACTATTAAGCAATCATCACGCTGACCGACGGAAAGTTTTCAGCGAACGGGAGAGAAATCAGGTCATACATATGAATAAGTGTGCCGCTGGAGCGCAGTTAACGAGATGATGGCGCGAGGATCGAGGACCATTCAAGAGGGCACTTGATTATGGGTGTGGTTGTGTCCACTGGAAACTGTTACGATTTGGGTGAAATCAGCTCTGGTCTTGCAAGGGAGGGAAGTGTCCTGAGCGTTGGAAGCTTATGCGAAAAAAATTATACCAGTTGATGTACTTCCAATGACATGTTCAAATCTATGTAAGTAGCTGGTGCGGAGTTCTCTGAGCCCAGGTATGGCGGGTTTCCTCAGTTGAGCACTGAGGTAAGGGTACACCTAACATTCAATTTTTAGGGTGCTTAGGTTTTTTTGGATTTGGCTCAATACTTTTTCTTTGGATTACTCGTCTGGCGATTACTCGGGGTTTTGAACACGAAGTTGAGGCCCAGTTGTCGATTTTCGGAGAATTTCGACAAATTCGACTTAAAGGCTTTCACGGGAGAACATTTCCTGGACAAAATTGTCCGCGTCCAATAAATAAACTAATAAACTAATAAATAAATAAATAAATAAAAAATAGATAAATGACATAAATGAATATTCAAATGAATGAATAAATACTCAAGTAAATAAATAAATAAATGAATAAATAAATATAATGAAATAATAAATAAATAAATAAATAAATAAATAAATAAATAAATAAATAAATCCATAAATAAATAAATAATGTGATAAACAGATGAATAAATAAATAAATAAATAATTAAGTAAGTAAATAAATAAATAAAAATAAATAAGTAAGTAAGTAAACAAAAATAAATAAATAAATAAAGAAGTAAATAAATATATAAATGAATAAATAAATAATTAAGTAAATAAATAAATAATTAAGTAATTAGATAATTAAGCAAATAAATAAATAAAAATAAATAAATAAGTAAGTAAACAAAAAAATAATAAGTAAATAAATAAAGAAGTTAGTAAATAGATAAATAAATAAATAATTATGTAAATAAATAACTAAATAAATAAATAAATAAATAAATAAATAAATAAATAAAGTAATAAATAGATGGATAAATAAATGAATAAATAAATAAATAAATATATATATAATTAAATAAATAAATAAATAAATAAATAAATAAATAAGTAAATAAAAATAAATGAATGAATAATAAATAAGTGTTACTTCTGATGAAAAGATTGGTCTCAAAAAGTTCTCTTAGGGGCTTTTCTGGGATGCTGGACACGAATTTGAGGTCTATTCATTGATATTCCAAATGCTTAGGTAAGTACCCTAGTTCAATAGCATCTACCTTATACGTATAGTAAGCCTGACTAGAAATTGATCCCAACGCAAATTGGAGTTTCAAAGAAAGGATTTTCTGAGTTCTATGGGGATATTAGGAAATAGCTTGAAGTTTGTTTAATTCCCCTAATGCGCCTGGATAGATCAAAAGCGAGGCAAAAACATCAATTTTAGAATTTCAAAAGTTTGAACACTTTTAGCCCAAAAGTTGTCTAGTGGGGTCATTTTGGGGGCCGAACACGAATATAAGTTCCATTTTCGGTTTTTCAGAAGATTACAGTAGGCTACTGTTGATAAATGATCCTTCTAATACTGTAACTTACAGTAATCTTTCAGGAACCTGAAAATGGACTTTATATTCGTGTTCAGCGCCCCGAACAACCCCAATTGACAACATTTGGGCTGAAAATGCTAAAATTTTGGAAATCCAAAAAATTGCAGTTTTTTTGTAGTTTTTGATCTACCCATATGCAATAAAGGCAAAGTCCGCGATAAAAAACGATTTTCAAGTTATCTTCATGAGCACGTGGATTTGGTCATCGCAAAAGTACTCAGGCGATTCTCGGCCCCGAGCCGCACCGAACAGGAATCGGAGCCGCCTGACAGTTCGGTTCGTTCTCCCAAACTGCGGGCCACTGCTGTTGCTGTTCGGGCGAACCGGAGCGGCCCGGACAGCAACAGCAGTGGGGCGGAAAGCAGCAGCTGTGGCCCGGACAGCAACAGAAGCCGACTCGCATATTGGGAACGCGAGCCGAACTGTCAGACAGCTCGGGACCGAGAATCGCCTGAGTAAAAATAGGTGAAAAAACCTGGAAATTGTTGGAAAAACACTCAAAAACAAGGTATAACGTCTAATTACAGGTGTCGGCCGGCCCCCTAATTAACGAGATTTTTGCTAATGCTTGTTTATTCTCACTTTATTCTGCTCCTAAAGTAGTAGATAGTCTCCAGAAGTGCTCAGAAATAACTTTAGATGCAAGAGTGATGCAGAACGTGGTGTCGGTGGTGTAATGGTAACACACTCGCCCGGAAAGCGTGCAATGCAGGTTCGAGTCCTGCCTGACATCTGAGTTTTGCGTTCAACTCAGCTGCCTTGTGATAACTTGTGATCATATACCATGCCATAATAAGGCATCAAATATTCAAAAACATCAAAATAACTTTAGAAACAAAATAACAGTTGACAAAACAGTCATTCATAGAAAAACAGCCGATTTTATCGAAAACCCTGCCTTTAAGGAAATTTACTAAACTCCAAATAGTTTCTTTTTACCTTCCCCTCAGCACTCACACAATATAGAGAGACAGACTACAGATTCAAGATCACGGCCCCAAATCTCAGGAAAATTTCTGTTTAGCCGAATCAGAAACAGTTTTCTCCAAACTTTTCGAAAATTGCCTATTGGGCATCTTTACTTCTCGCTCCACTGAGGAACACCGCCATAAATCGGTTCAGATACAATATTCTTCAAGTAGGTCTAAAATAAGGTACTTTAATCCAGAAATGTTCTCGAATATTGAAAACATAAACGCTGATAAAAAGCAAGAAAAATGTTCTGACGAGGATCGAACCCCTTGACCACTGGGCGAGAGGCGAGACGCTTGCCTCTGCGCTACGGCGCTGCTGCCAGTCGGTGTGGTTGTAAGGTGTGATGAAGACGCTGAAGGTCCCCATGACTGTTATTGTCGCTAAAATGTCATAGAAAACTCAAAACATTGTGGCAAGGTTTCCTCTAGCAGTGGGGATCGAACCCGAGAGTCTTCTGCTGGTAATCAGTACCGTGAACCACTTGGCGAACTTGGATCGTTAGTTGGGGGTCGATGGCACAGCTCTAGCTATTCTCGCCGTTTCGACCACCTCGGAAAAATTCAGGTTCGCGGTGAATTCTCGGCTGAATCTAGGCGATTTCTTTCTGAGAATGTCAAGAACAGGGAGAAGAGCAGTCAATCCTAGCAAACCAACTCTACTCAACTACTCAGAAAAATGAAAACAAGTTACTTGTAACATAAAAGGCCGAAAACAAGTTACTTGTAACATATCTGAGCCGATGTAAGTTACTTGCGACTTATCTCAGGTCATTTAAGTTACATGTAACATATCGGCTGGACAGTGCGTGCGGTGCGCCTCCGATATGTTACATGTATCTTAAATGGCCTGGGATAAGTCGCAAGTAACTTACATCGGCTCAGATATGTTACAAGTAACTTGTTTTCGATTTCTGAGAGGATACTGTGGGCAGTGCGACTTCGATATGTTACATGTAACTTAAATGGCACATTATAAGTCGCAAGTAACTTAAATCAGCCGAGAAGATATTTCCAAGGGGGATGTACGACGCACTCGCGGGGTCACGCTTACGACTGGCGTTGCTGTTGGTTCAATTACCCAAGTTTGAGGTACTTGACCCCAAACCAGTGGGGAATGCCCCGCACATTTTTTTTGCTTAGTGTGTGGTCTGAGACGCGCGCTCTGCGTCGCGTGTCTTCTGAGTCACATAATGGCCACCCACAGTGAAAATATAAATGTAGGTTACGTGTAACATAAGTGTAACTTACATGCAATATAAATTTAAGTTACATGTAATATAAATGTATGTTACATGTAATATAAATGTAAGTTACTTGAGACATTCAAGTAAGTTACATTTATATTACAAGTAACTTGTTTTGATTTTTCTTAGTACTTCTCCGTTTCTCATGCACAAGTTCCCGATTGGGAACTTCCGCGGGACCGAAGTGAGTTAGGGGATAATGTACGCTTGACATGCAACTGGGTCGGCGCCGTCGTCATCGTCATCATCATCTGGTCACAGTCCAATCCCATGAGAGTGAGTAGTTCCCACTGTTCCAGACACATCAACCACGAAGGGTCCGGCTTTGTGACCACAAATCCACACCAATTACGCGACGATCAGCCTTTTACGATCGGGTTAAACGTTACGCTGTGACGGACGAAAAAAAACAGCACTGTCGTAGAGCTGTTCGTTACAACCAGCGTCTGGTTTGGTGGCTAATAAGGTCATTGGTCTGGCGGTGGTTTCTAAGGAGAGATAGAAGGGTACATAGTTCCTCAGAGAGCTTTGACTAATACTTTTGTTTACTGGGCAGAGGAGAACTTTGGACCGTCATGCCGATACTTATGTAGGAACATTGAACTTTTCATAATATACCAGAACCAAAAAAAAACTGGTAAAAATCCATCCACTCACGCTAAAGAATCTATCAAGGGAACTATTATTAGCCATACTAACGATACCAAGTAAAATGTACTTTTCAAGAAACAATTTTGGATCTAGAGTCCGAATATGCCCTTCCGAGTTGCCTGAAACCACTCTGAAATGAGTTATGTACCAGGTTGTCCAATAATTCTTGTCCGAAAATTTCATCATTTTTAATTTTTTTCATTTTTATTGAAAAACAAGTCTAATCAACAATATAATCACCACAATTATCCACAACAGTGGCCCATCGATTGGGCAGGTGGCCGATGCCCTTCGCCCAGAACTCCGGGGCTGCGACTCGAAGAAGTCCGCGATGTCGGATTTGAGGATGTCGTAGTTGGTGAAGTTTCTTCCGGCCAAATGGTACTTCAGCGGGCGGAACAAGTGGTAGTCGGAGGGGGCGAGGTCCGGGGAATGCGGAGGATGGGCAACCGTCTCCCAGCCGAGCGTCGCCAACTTCTGCTGGGTCTCCTTCGCCACGTGGGGGCGCGCGTTGTCGTGCAGCAGGTGGACCGAGGCCCGTCGGGGACGCTTTTCTCGGATGGCGGCGGCTAATTTCTCGAGCTGATCGGTGTAGGTGGAGGCGGTGACCGTCCTGCTTTGCGGGAGCAGCTCGAAGTACAGCATGCCCTTGGTGTCTCACTAGCAGCAGAGCATGATCTTCAGCGGGTGCAGGTCGGCTTTCGGCGTCGTCGGCTGCTCTTCTCCGCGCGGGATCCAGACGGCACGGCGGGCGACGTCGTCGTAGAGGACCCAGCTCTCATCCCCAGTGACCAGGTCCTCGAGAAACTCCTTGCGATGCGGACGAAGGAGGAGAGACTGGCAGACGGCCACGCGGCTCTGCTTGTTGGCATCCGTGAGACGGTGGGAGATCCAACGGGCCAGAACTTTGTGGTAGCCGAGTAAGTTGAGTCGATTGTGGGTGGTGGACTTGCTGCAGCCGAGCGTCGTCGCCAGTTCACGGGTGGTGGCTTCCGGCTTCTCCTTGATACAGCGACGGACTTCGTCATCATTAACCGTAGAAGGCCTCCCGCTGTGCTCCCTGTCCTCGAGGCTCGTGTCGCCGCTCTCAAAACGATTGAACCAGCGGCTGACTGTGCGTTGGGACACGGCATCCTCCTTGCACGCTCTGCAGATGTTGGCGACCGCGGTGCCCGTGTCGTTGCCACGCAGCCACTTGTAGTACACGAACGTACGAATTCGACCTTGGTCACGAATTTTGAAAATTTTCGAACAGGAATTATTGGACGGCCTGGTACAATTTCCTTTGATTTTCGTGGCCAATATACCATCCAAAATGCGCTGTAATTTTTTTGGAAAGCTCGAAACGGACCTAATAATCGTGTTCAGCAACCAAAATAACCCCCTGGACAAAGTTTGGGTGGAAGCACGTTTTCCGATTTGAGGGCAAAACGCGATTTTTGACGACTTCCGGAATTCCACGATAGATGTGGCTCAAATTTCCCTTTGGATTGTTTTCTTTGGAACGTATCTGAGGTCCATTTATCGATTTTCGACAGCTGACGATAGATTACGGTGGGTATGTGGTAGTTTGGTCGAAGTCTCAGACTTGACTCAAAAACTCTATACGGGGGTTATTCCAGGTGCTCATTACGAATTTGATGTCCATTTGTCGATTTTAGGGTTCGCTATAAAAACGATTGGTCTTTTCATGAAAATGCAGATCTAGTGATCACAAAAGTAAAAAGAAGTAAAAATTTGCGGCATAAACGCACAAAGGCCCCCCCCCCAATTAACAAGATTTTCATGAATGTGGATAATTGTGGGCGGGCGGACACCAGAACATACTGTGCTTCTCTAGGCCAAATTCCGGTCCGCAGTTGCGTCTCGACACGCTTTGCGGCCGCACGCGCTCGAGTCAGTCGGGTTTCCAGCGCCAAAGCCGACTCGATGGGGTTTTTTATACACCTTTCTCCAGTTTATCTTAGTTTCCAGTTTCCAAAACCCATTTATAGTCAGCAGATCGGCGACTTCTCCGCTGGCAGCTCTTCCGACTCGGGAGCGTGCGGCCGCAAAGCGTGTCGAGACGCAACACAGTAACTTGTTCTTGAACTTCTTTTCTCCTAGTTTACACTTATTCTCATTTTTGTGATGGCCAGATCTACCTTCTCATGAGGATAGCACTACAATCGTTTCCAACGCGAACACTGCCTCTAAGGTAGGGCTTGCACGCTAAATGACATGGTACCTACCGTAACCTACAGTAAGCCATACAGTTTTGACGAGCGGACCCCAGATTCTTGTTTAGCGTCGTAGATTACCCCTTCATACCGGTTCTGAGCGAAATTCGGATTTTTTTCAAAACACTGAGAATTGCCTGGTGTACCATAACCGTTTCACGGAGCTTCAAAAACGCTCATACCTTCTTTCAGAGTGATTTTAGGCAGCAGCGAAGGGCGTTTCTGGACCACACGTCAAAAATGGTTCTAGAAAAATACATTTCATTGCGTGGTGGCCACTTTGACCAAAAGGAGTTCCCTTGTGGGACAAATGATTGTACCGTGGACCTGCCACCGTAACCTCCCAGTAAAGTGAAACCTACCGCAACCTTCTCAAAACTGAAGAGTTGATGCCATGTTCATGATCTGTATCCTCAAACAATCCCTTGGACCAAGTTCAGCTAAATTTGAGGGTTGACGTGTAGTGTTGCGCCCGCCTACAGTACATTTACCGTATTTTTCGGGAAAGAGAGAGCTGCCGTAGTCTTCCTAAAAATTGAAGGCTGATGTCAAACTTAAGATTAGCACCTGGGAGCGAAGATTCAGCCAAATCCTAAACTTGACTTATGTACATAATTAGTTTTACGGCTACTGTACATCTACCGTAACTTTGTCAGAACCGACGCCGGCCATAATCCCATTTAAACTGATAAGTTGATATCGAATTTCTGATTAGCACCGTTGCTTTGGCAAAGTTTAAGCCAAATCAATCTGAGACAGAAAGCAATCTACAGTACACCTACCGTAATCTCTGAGGAAGCTGAAAGCTGCTGTAAAAATCAGATGCCATTGAGAGTTTTCACATGTATTCATACTATTTCAGATTCTCTGCTGTATAACTGGCCTGTTTGGTGTGTGCCAGAAACGGGTGTTTCTTCTGATTGCTCTCACAATTTCGACGGTTATATCGATTTGTCAGAATGTTCTGATTCTTTTGTGGTGGGACCACTGTTACATACGATTTTTTACTAGTTTATATAACCTTAGGTCATGGCTGGAAATTTTCCAGGTATACAGGAGTGTTCGGTGACATATCTAGACCAGTGTTGTCAGCTGGACTGCCCTATTCCTACTCATTCTTCCTCCGGCACACACCATTTTGTGCATCTCGCTACGACTTGCAGAAGTATGACAATTGAATGTTTCTTCAGGCTCTCAAGATGTCTAAGTAGGCAGCGGAACCGTGAACCCTACCGCTCTCTAACTTTGTTATGAGTATTAAACAAGTTAACGCCCAAAAGCATGCGGACAACTCATTTGCAAACTGAGCGGTCTAATTCAAGTTGAATACAACATTTGTTCCTTGTGTTTATCTTGTTCGCATGATAAAAATTTCGCGGCATGTTACATGCAACGCATCGATCTTGGTTACGTGAATCACTAGCTATCCCCTCTGCCCAAGCTTGGAACATGCAGGTAACATGAATGCGGATTCTTAACATGCCAGACAGTCTAGTCAGGATGGATAAGTCCCATGGAGTATGTATCGTAGTATGTAACTTGTAGGTGTGAATATTTGAGATCGCTTCTGATGCTGTATGTTTCTCGTTAGTTTGAAATTAAGTTATGAGCAACGTTGCGCGCAAGTTGCATGCGGGTAAGATGTATCCTTCTCGCTTTTTAAAACCTGGAAATGATTCTGCCCGAGGTGCTATCCCGGAGGGTTCAGAATTCTGCTGCCCTGTTAGGCGTCCTCTGGAACATTTCACTAATCCATCAATGTTTCCTTCAGATCCAGATGGGTGCAGTCGGTATGTGCCGTGCCGTACAACCAGATTGAAGCTGGGCAAGCCCTCCTGCATGTGATTCTGGCCGCAATCACCCTAATCCTCAGCGTCATAGTGATTCTGGAGAGGAAGAGAGAGAAGGATCGAGCGAAGGTGCATATACCGGCACAGTATGCACAGATCAAAAGGAATCAGATGCCACCACCACCGTCGAGAAGTGAACTTGGGTAAGTTATGATGTAGGGTAATCTGCCAGAAGTTGCACATCTACTAACAATGAGAAGCGGCACTCTCCCAAGGTTATGGCCTAGCAGCATCGCTGCACGAGGGGTCTTGGTCCCGTGGCCACGCTTAGGGTGTTATCAGAGGACTTACACATATGTTCCATACCCCGCCGTAGACTGCCACGCGGTTGAGAATACCTCACCTAACCTAGCCGGATATATTGTACCCTGCGGTGCGGTGGCACTACAGCCTCTACTAACATTATGGTGGAATGACGCCATACCCACATGCAAGGTGAACATCATCACATCAGTACACACAACTTGCAACTGTGCCTTCTGCGTTTTCAATCAATACTCCGAGCAATCGATACTGTATGCGCATCATGCGGCAATATACTGCGTTGAAAACAGAACACTATTGACGCATATGTTTACGGAACTGAACTCCTGTCATCACGGTATAACAAGAATGCAGGAAATTTGCACATCCTACTAGCAGGGACGAATCTCGTCATGTATTAAGCTAAATTGGGTCTGACTCAGAACAACAACCTACAGGGCGTACCGTGGGCATGCGAAGGGAGACGTGTGTTCATGTCCGAACAGAGGCCAGGCAGAGGGCCGTAGGGTTACGTGAATTACGAGTGCTGAGAAGAGTGCCCTCAATGGCGTTGAGCATTAAGTCGATTCAAAGTTGTCGATGGCAGTTGTTGTGGTCGTCGGGCGCAGGCAGAACATTACTTGGCGCGGGCCACGGCTTAACAGGAGGCGATCGATCGACGACCACTCGTGGAGGCAGCAGGAGGCGAATTGGCCAAGAGGACGCCGAATCGATTGACGCGACGCGCGCGCGGCGTTCCAGGACATTTGATTACTGTACCTTGCGCTGCGGGACCAGTGACGCATTGGCTTTGGAGCACCGTCAGGACTGGAGTCATACGAACGTTAGGACAGAGGTCGATGCGCATGAATCCCATAGCAGCACATTCACGATCGGTTTAGCGATACCGAATGTGCTGTAAAGAGATTCATGTATGTTGGTCCCAACCAATCGCTTCTCATTAGATGTTCAACTTATGGTGTACTACACTATACATTATCCCTAGTATTAAGTGGAGTGATTTTATAGAAGTGGCTATGTGGACTCTTCTTCTGAAGACGTGCCAGCTGTGGCGGCACTGGCCGAACACCGAGTGCATCCGTGCTCCTACGAGCGCCACAATCGCAACAAGAGGGCAAAGATACGCCCAAATTCGTTGGTGAGTCGAGCATGAGCACTACTAGTAAACCTCACTGGGCGAGAATGTCAGAAGTCGCGGTTGGCGTTGGGGTAGCTGAGTCGGTGTTCCTTTTTCGGGAATCTCGCGTGCCCCTCGGGTAATTTTCCTAGTACGAGGAAAACCGACATCTGACCGTAACGCAACCGTTCGCCTTCTAAAATTGTCATTCTCGCGCACTCTAATGTGATTACACTAGTTATTCTGTTAGCCTGCTCGTGTTACCAGCATGCTTACCAATGCCTTTTTGAACTGTTCTTTGCTTACCCGACTACCTGGCTTACCCATTTTTACTTGGCTTAAACCACTGAAGATGCCAGCGGTGTGCCGAAACTCCATCTGATGTGCGCAACCCTCCCTTCTGAGTACCTGAGCATGCATTTTACATAGCGAGTGCCGTTCGTGAATTGACCAGCCGCCCTTGGTCGCCACTCTAGAAGGACCTATTTCTTGCCAGCTACCTTCCCGAGGATCACTCCGTATCTACCGCATGCTTAAAATCATAATCCTATGATTGCTCTCATGTCCTGCTTAGTGCAATAACAGCTTTCACTAACGCACTGCTTTCCAGAGATCCTACTCTGACACGGCACAATGTCTGTAGTTCTCGTGCTTTGGTTGTTGTTTCTGTGGAACAGCTCTCGCACCCTTACACTGAGAAGTGCTTCACCGTCTGCACATTTTTTATGTGTTATATTTATTCTTTCTGTTGATTAACAAGTTTGCTATGTTTTCCTGATGCATTCATCTGTACTGCGGAAGAGACCAACAAGATGATCCATCTTCAAGCGAGTCAAATTGTCCGTGCTTATCTAATCGTCTTGGTGATCTCGATGGTAGATTCCGCCCTTGTGCCTTATCCTTTCTGTGCTTTCCTATCCACTGTGCTTCAGCAAAAAATTGTCCGCCTCAGTGTGACGCTTGTAGCAGAACGCTCTTGCCTCTCCCGCTCTAACCTTTTTTCAGCCGCAATCATACTTCGATCACCGCTCGTGTATCAATTCGTCCGACAATGACGACTTTTGCCCAAAACCTCCGACGAAGAGGTCGTCTTCTACGGCGAGTGGACGTTTCCGAAAATCCAGTGAGCAGCCGCGTCGCGCCAGCATGCACGAGGTAGTCTTTTGATGTGAAGCATCTGATTATGACTTCGTTCAACAATAACCTTTTAGGAACTGAGTGCATTCGATGAGCCAAATGAGCAGGAGTTTGGAAGACCGCCTAGGAACCTTACGTCCTTGGTGAGCTTTGATCCGAAGAGTCGAACATTGCTGCGAGTGCGTGAGCATAGGGAGTCAGACGACGACGACGCTGAAGGCTACAGTCGGATTGGCAAGGTGACATGACAGGACATAACATAACATAACATAACATAATATTATAACGTAGCGTAAATGAACATGTGTGAACCCTTTCAACTGAAATTTCTCTGCAGGAGCTCCCAGCGGACAGTGGTTTATACGAGCGGATCCGAGCTAGGGGATCAAGGGTTGAAACGAGTCCGCCAGTCAGTTCTCAAGGTCTATCCGGATCTAGACCCAGGAATCCGAGCCATGTTGGTTTTTACATATACCCATTTCCCTATAAGGATATCGGATTTATAGTTCTTGTGTTTCAGGACTCCCTGCCGTCTGCGATGGCGCCAGTGTTATCTAGCGATGTGGTTAACCGAGATGTTAGCAGCTCTGATTCCGGATTCGCACAACCGAGTTACTGGCAACCATTATCACCGTCGTCGCTTTCCAAATTCCCGGAAACCGAGTCTCCTGGGATAAAACTGACGAGGGATGATGATCATCATCCGTTCCCAGGCCCTTCCCAGGAGTACAAGACCAACTTCCATATGGAGACAAAGGATCGCGGTACAGCCGTTGGCCACTATCATTCGATGAATGAGTTTCGCCTTACGGGCGATACGCCGTCACCAAGGGGGACTATGCCTATCATCACGGGTGCTGGCTTGCTCGTATAACCTAACTATGCCACATTTCAAGATTGTATGATGTCAGCAGTTGTATCATTGCTTGTGGATCAGCCTGATTATCCAGATTCATTTTTGTTGAAAGTGACAGAAAGGCGCTTCAAATGAATAGAGCTGTGGTCAAACTCTGACTACCGTGAATTCAACTCGTTGGCCTGCAAAGGGTCGGATCTACAAGGGATTTGCCGTGGAAATCGAGACCTGCCCCTCCTCCCTGTCGTGACGAGAAGGGAGGTTATCACGGAAGTAGCAATCTGGCTCCTGCGCAGCTCCATTGCGATCACCGTGAAGCCTTGCCATCGTGGTCTTAAGCCCTACCGGTGCTTCTCTGAAGCCGAGGCGGAGCGAAGTGTGACACGATCGCGACGGAGGTCTTCCTCGGCATCGCACATGCGGGTGTCATGCGAACATGCCAGAGAGAACGCCAATTAAGGAAACTTATACCAGCGTTGTTAACACTTGGCAACCAAGACCGCGTTGTGTTACATCTATACGTTGAGGATAACTTGTTGAGGTCTTGGTAAGGAGACAGCTTCTCTAGCTAGCGGCAAGAATTGCCTGACCGGCTAGATGTACTTGACCAACATAGAGCAAGTGATGAAGGGGCTTTCGGTGCTTCACTTCTGAAACCCAACTGCGGATCCGGGTGCGACAGTACCATGCATGCTGTTCCTACGACCTTACTCTTGGACCCAACTGCGGATACGCACGCGACGCAGCATCTATCTTACCGTAATCCACGAACTTCAGAGACGCAGAGGGAGCGCTGCTTCCTTGGAGTCTCCGCTTGCCAACTCGTTTGGGACAGAGTATCTAATCCGGACTGATATCCGGCTGAGCTCGGGTGGTGGGACGCGTTGCCCGTTCTTATGCATCCATCTACAGCAATAGGCACGGCGATTGACCTCTACTCAACGTGTGTCCTAACTGTATGACGTGGGGCTGTGTCCACGTAGAGTCACACGCTTGTAAGTAAAACGAGTTCTCGGTTCGGGGTTACCGTCAGTGATTTGAAGCATGACTCTGTTGATTTGAAACTTTACGTACAGCATTATCGACGAGGAATAGCACGGCTGCAGACTAAGTCTCCGTCCACAGTAGACGACCAGCATCAAAGCGCCAAGGCGTCGGAGCATCATGCGCCAGCACTGAAACGCTGGCGCATGACTCTCGACGGCTGGCGCATTCAACGTTTCCGAGGACGGCACGTGGTTAACGATGGCATCGATAATACTAGTGACAGCCGCAACTGCCGCTATGCCTCCACCGTCAGCGTCAGGGCGCCTGCAGTGGTCGCTGGGGAGTCAGATCAATAACGAATGTTACCAAACTCCCAGCGTCACTGGGCGCTTGGTCGTCTGCTATGGACGTAACCTAAGATCAGTCAAGACTAAACGATAAATACTGCAAGGCGACTGCTCACGCTAGCTGATGTGTTATATAGTCTGCTGCTCCATCGCACTCCATGGATAGGACTGTAAATTCAGCATTTAGTCGTAGTCGTCAGATACGGAAACTGTTTCTCAAGTCGCGCATTATATTCTCCCTGTGACAGTCTCCTCCCCTGACCTCTCATTTAGTAAATTTAGAATATGAAATTTCATCCCTACTGTTCTTGCTTCATTATTTCTACGGGTTCATAAATGACAATAAATCATGTTTGTATATGAATAATGGATTAGAATAGCCATTTCTGAAAATTCGTATGGTAAGTATTGACCTAGAATGGGCAACCTGCATCCCGACAAGATTGACTTACAGGTCTCTAAAAGTGATACATCACCTTGCGACAATGTGTACTAGAGAAGAAACCGGATTAAAACTTCATTGGCCTCACTACGCACGACGCAGAATACAACGAGAGTCAATTTAAAGTGTCTATACACATTAGTCGTTAATCACAGTTAGCATTTATTGTTGATGGAACATTTTAAAACATTGGATACATTGTCACGCTTTTCTAAAATTAATGTAAGTGATCCGGGGACTCATCTTTGATATCGCGCCAATTCCGCTGATGGCCGTCTTACGACTCGAACGATTTTCTGTCCAGATGTGCCCGGTGATGAGGATTCGCCCTGGAAAAAAATATTCATGAAGTGGATGTTGCTTTATATCGCCACAGTTTTCAGTGTTCAGAGTTATACTTCGCCGCTGCGATGACGTGAGTTTGGATGAAGCAAAGGAATCAAACGCTGCGATGAGATCAAACTTCATAACAATTGCCACTCCGATGGAATAGAAAAAGCGAACCTCGATTCTAGTAAATTCAGGGTCGAACACAATAACAGTAACGTCTTTGTCAGGAGTTACATTACTAGAAACCTGAAAATAACATAACATAACATAACATAACATAACATAACATAACATAACATAACATAACATAACATAACATAACATAGCATAATATAACATAACATAACAACAACAACATAACATAACATAGCATAACATAACATAACATAACATAACATAACATAACATAACATAACATAACATAACATAACATAACATAACATAACATAACATAACATAACATAACATAACATCACATAAAATAACATAACATAACATAACATAACATAACATAACATAACATAACAACAACATAACATAACAACAACATAACATAACATAACATAACATAACATAACATAACATAACATAACATAACATAACATAACATAACATAACATAACATAACATAACATAGTATAACATAACATAACATAACAACATAACATAACATAACATAACATAACATAACATAACATAACATAACATGACATGACATGACATGACATGACATGACATGACATGACATGACATGACATGACATAACATAACATAACAACAACACAAAATAACATAACATAGCATAACATAACATAACATGACACGAAATAACATATTATGACATGACATTACAACGTATCATAACATAACATAACACAGCATAAAAATATGTTGCATAAGATAAAATAACATATAACATAACATAGCATAACATAACATAACATAACATAACATAACATAACATAACATAACATAACATAACATAACATAACATAACATAACATAACGTAACGTAACATAACATAACATAACATAACATAACATAACATAACATAACAACAACATAACATAACAACAACATAACATAACATAACATAACATAACATGACATGACATAACATAACATAACATAACATAACATAACATAACATGACATAACATGACATGACATGACATAACATAACATAACATGACATGACATAACATAACATAACATAACATAACATAACATAACATAACATAACATAACATGACATGACATAACATAACATAACATGACATGACATGACATGACATGACATGACATGACATGACATAACATAACAACAACACAAAATAACATAACATAGCATAACATAACATAACACACCATAAAAATATGTTGCATAACATAACATATACTCCTCATAACATTGCATAACGTAACACGACATGGCATAAATTTCTATAACATTATAACTTACTCTTTCCATCGTACTCTTCCTCCTTCGTTTTTCCTCAAGCCATAGCTCTGCAAAATCAATATTTACTCAAATAACAAGATTATTCACAGGTTAGCCCAGTGGTGGTTTTCTTTTGAAGCGTCGTTTATCCTTGGGAGTGCAATCCTATAATATCAATCGTGACGCGCCGCGTGATCAAGATTACAGAAAGGCACTGTGTCGCGCGGCTCGGCGGCGGGTGTATAAACGATGCCCTAGAAGTGTAAGCCGTCGTTCTCACCTTCCTTTATCTTGAGGCTGCGTCGTCGACGGATATGATATATGTATGCAAGGAGAGTTGCTAGAAGCAGTACTATGATGATGACCGCAATCGAAGTTCTAGAAGTGTAACGCTCTAGACATTATTCAACTATATCAGACGATGCAAGTAACAGCATACTTCCGAACTATATCGGACACTGATCTGGAGTGTACGTGAGCAGGTGTCTTCTTCTTATCTACTGGTCGTTCCGTGGTGTCTTCAGGTTTCACTGTCGCCTCTGAATGGGTTTGAGTCAGTAAATGCGGTTGTTTCGGTTAGCTGATCTGTGGACCCTTCACATTCTGGAAGGTGTGAGGTGTTCAGCAACGCGGAAGCAAAAGGGAATGACATCTACGCCCCTTGAACCTGAGCTCACGGAATACCTTCTCGTATACGAGCTTCCACATCCTGCTTATGCCCTTGCCTGGACCAGCTGATTTCAAACACATACGGCCTAAGTAGTTGAACTGAGAGGCGCACCTGCAGTCACTCTCGGTACATAGGGACCTGCATGAGTTTCCTGGTGAGTAGTTGTGCGGTGTACCTGGATCGGAGCCTCGCTGTCTGAAATTGTCATTGAACCATGGTTTATGGAAAGTTTGACAATTTTCGTTCACCTGTTGAGAATGTTTCTGTCGTTAGAGTGCCGGCTGCAGTTGTTGCAGCGATATCTGTCGTTGAATCGTATGCAGCATCTCCCGCAGCGCCTCCTGTTGTTGAATAGCTCTCTGTCGTGCCGAGCTCTGTCACCAAGGCATTCTCTAGAGTAGTCGCTGGGATTCCTGTTGTGAAAGCGCCTACTGCTGCGGTTGTCCTCAAAATTTCTGGAGCTTCTGTCGTGGCGAATCCTGTTGTTTCGATTACTGCACTTGTCGCCGCAATCTCCGTAGTTGAAGCGTGCACTGCTGTTGTCGTCGCAAGTTCTGTTGTCAGATCTGCATGGGCTGATGTTACGGCGAATCCAGTTGTTAAAGCGCCCACTGTACTTGTTGGCACCACTTCTGTCGTTAAATTATTGTCTGCTACACTGAAAGGAACAATGGATTATGCAAATTTTTGTCTTCCGTGTCAAACTTTGGCGGTTGCTTCGTGGCTGTTCGCTTCGACTTGAAGTTGAAGCGACCAACGATACTGACGCGATCTGAAATCGTTGGACGAAGCTATTTGAAATCTTTGAAATTTCAAATCGTCGTGGGGACGCAATACCGCGTGAAACGGGACGGAGATTTGTGGACAACGCTGCGAGATTCGGCTCTGAATTCGGCGATTCGGCTCTGAATATCCTGACGGAAGATTGCGGCCGACTCGCTTCGACTAGATGAGTCGCTTGGCGGAATCTGCGCGATTCGACCAGGCTGGAAGTGGAGGGGTACTCTTTCAGAATAGCCTACCCACGTAAAATAATTGAATTTTCATGGTGTTTCACATATGTTCTTTGCATAGATTTTACATGTTGGTCTATGCTTCTATCGTTTCCGTTTTCAATTTATTCTGACGCATGGACCAGGCTGCGGGCCGTGCGAGGTTTGCGGAAGGGATGTGCGTAATTACGACTAACGAGTTTTACGACTAACGGGCTTTTTGGGTGTTACGACTAACGAAATAAAAAATATTTTCGTAGGCAATCTCGAAATCCGTTAAAAAGTCAATATTCATTCGAATCGTGCTCCAATTTAAAGGCACAGGACACACAAAAAATCAATTCTCAGATTTCATGCTTGTCTTGGAGAGTCACACGTTGATCACAGAGGTATCTCTAAAATCGTCCAAGACCCCCTTTGAACAGAGTTATGGCTATTCAAAGATGCCTAGATTTTGAGGGTGAAAATTGGTGGACGAGTTGTCTCAGGCCTGTATTTCTCTCCATTCGCAATCGTTGCGTGAGAGCGAGCCAGGATAAGGAGACAATCCGGCAGTGGACTGAAGAACGCCGACTTATCGGATTTCATCCATCCATTGAGCCGCTATCGAGTCCGAAAATCTGTTTGGGGGGTCGGGCCTGTGGTGGTCGCTTATATCTCGCTTATTTGGAGGAATCAAGATCTCGTATCTGGCACGTGTTATACAGGAGGGATCTTCTACACAATTCCATGAAAATCTCAAAATTCATATCTTAGGGTGTACTCTGCCTTTAAGGCTTACACCAGGATTGATACATATCGCCCTGTTAGTTGTTCTAGGTGAATGGTAGAAAATAATCATAGCCTTCAGTAGTTATTATTTCTACTGACACTGCTTCGCTGTTTTGGAACCCCGAAATCAAAACCCCAGCGGTTCACACTCGCAACAAACCTCACAGGGTTCGACGCAGCACTTGTGCGACTTCGCGTCGGTCGCGCCACTTTATGGTGGGCTCTCTGAGCCGGTTCCGACACTGATCGGTTTCAGCGGAGATTTTTGCGGAGGCACTATCAGGGGTGGTCGTCTTGTGGCGCCAAACAGTGATAAGATTAGGCTTATCGGAGGGATGGACTACGCAGCGCTATTGGTTACCGAATTGGCGCCGACCAATAGCAGTGCCTAGCCTCTCCCTCCGATCCGCCCACTCTCCTCATTGTTTGGCGCCACAAGACGACCACCCCACTATCAGAGGTGATAATATGGAGCGGTGCCTGCAGGCCACAACTGCGCACCAACGGGAACTGAATCCAATGATTGGATTGTAAAGGGCGCCGTTCTCTGATCTTCAATCGTAAATTCGAGTTGTAGGGCTTCTACTCTGAGAGTTTTGGCCGCGAAACAGCCCAGCAGGCTCCGCAGCGGCTCCTGTTGGGCTATTTTCCGGCTATTTCCCGGCGTCTCACGGAACGGATAAGAACTAGTCGAGAAACAGCCGAGATATAACCGAAAAATATTTGGAATTAAACAAAATCAACCAAGACTCAACCGTCGCCGGCTCGCCGAGCCACTATCTGGGACCGCCAACGGTTGGGCGAGACCTCCAGAGGCTGAACGAGGTCCAAGTACCTCAAACTTGGTTAATTGAACCGATGGAGGTGCTGACATCTGAATCATGCCTCTGGAATGCGCCGTATCTCTACCTGGTGAGCATTCTTTCTAGGCTATTTCGTGGCGAGCATTATTTGGCGGCTATTTTGCGGCGAGCATTATTTAGCGGCTATTTCTCGGCTATTTCTCGGTTAAAACTCTCAGAGTATAAAGTGAAGCAGGTACCTTTCAGTGGGTGAAATTTTTACTTGGGTGCTAAGTTCTTCCGAACTTCCCCCATTAAGGGAACAAGCTCTAAACCACGCTTGCGCTCGGCTCGCGACGCTGAGCAAAGGCCAATTAGTGCAAAGTCGATGCAAGTCTCCGTGTTGTCACCATCGGGTAGATCTCAAATAACATCATATAGCGCAGAATAGAAAATTTTGCGTTGTAAAAAAATCAGAGAGTTGGAGATTTTCTCGGTTTCCCATATTGTTTCTTTTCTCACCGACAGAAAAGGACAAAATCGATAAACACACACTCTCGAGTAATAGGTCACGTGCATATTTTTAACTACGTATATGTAGGTTTGCAGTAGGAACTAGGTTCTCTAACAAGAAGTAATTTGTGTCTTTAGTGGCCATAAATGTTTTGGAAAACATGCATCTCTTCGTGCCTTCCTTTTTTCCTGCTCATAAGGGCGTTCTTCAACCTAACTGTGCTCGTTTTCAAAGCTTGATTTTTAACAACTAACGATTAACGAATAACGAGGGTTTCAGCCGGTTGAACGAATAACGACGAAGGAATTACAAATAAACTAATACCCACATCCCTGGTTGGCGGCCTCACTGGAGAATGGGGTTTCGATTCGCGCGCGGTGATCTACCGTCGCAGCCCCGTCCATTTGTCAGACTAGAGTTATTACGCGAACTCTACATGTTTACAAGCAAAAACGTGACCAAAGGATCCTGTAGCTGCCTCCGAAAACATTTTTTAGGCCCCCGTCAGACTTCGTCGAAAAAACCTGCTGACTCCGACTGAGTCCGGTTCCCTCCAGCGCCACCCACTTCCTCTGCGAAACACGCAATCGATTGTCAGCGGCAGCAGTAGGTGGGGCAGAGCGCAGACGACGAGAGTCGAGATACGGCATGACTCGGCAGGTCGCAGTCGGCGGAAGAAAATGCACCCAAATCACGTGAGAAACTCTTACTCAGAAAACCGCCGCATCCAATGCGTGTAAAATATGCATTCAACTCGAGTGACCACACCCATCGTAAGGCTTTTTCGCAGGAGCACGTGCTCCAGACAGCAGCGCGTGCTGCAAAATTTTACCGCAGGAGCACGCGATGTCAAAGTTTATTGCAGGGGCACGTGCTGCAGGGTAGCCCAGCGCTATCGTAGCAGCACACTGTCACGCGAAGCGGCCGGAACACCCACATGCAACGTTGCCAACTCGCTGAGCAACATCTGGGGCTGCCAGTGGTTGGATGAGGTCTCCAGCGGCTGGGTGTGCCAAGCTCCCAAACCTGGCTAATTAAACCGGCGACGCTATCGGCATTTCAGTCCCTCCTCATGAGTGCGTCGTATGCTTTCCCTTTTTGGAAAATCGTTTTGTCATCGAGTTGAATGTGTATCATGCACGCATTTAACCTCTTATTTGATGGGACACATGCTGTAATTTGACACACAATAGGAGCACGTGCTCTCCTAACAGCACGTCCCCTTACAGTGCTCGAAACAGCTTGGTCTTCAAGTTGAATGCATATTGGACACGCATTGAATGCGGCGATTGTGTGAGTATATCGACCGGGTGGGGTGAGGATGATTTTGGTTGGGACGCAGCGGGACTCAGTGGGACTCAGTCGGTGCATTGGCCCCGCCCTTGTACTCATGAGAACCATGAGTATCGACCGGGATGATTGCGGTGGGCACCAGACGGTCGCAGTCGGACTCAGTGGGTTGATTTTTTCGCACCCGTCTCCCACGAATTCGGTGCGTATCGACCCGGTGGGACTCAGTAGATCCACCGACTCTGACAAGAGCCTTACCAGAGTGGATCGTCTATTCCGAAAGAGCACCAGTGGCGGAGTTTCTTGGCATTTGGCCATCGAAGCGTCCGCGGCGCCACGAGCTCGTCAGAAGGGGGCGGAGCGCGATAAGGGTAGGCGGACTGGGATAACGAAATCTTCACTTCGTCATTGTTTTTTTTCGATTTTGGCCCGTTTTCGATGATTTCTTCAACCGCATCTACTCCAGCTTCAAGGAGTCGCAAATTTCGGTTTTGTTTTGTCCGAAAACTTAGAAGTATCACGCTAGCGTCACTTTCTCATTTCCGACATTAACGCACTTGTCATTTTTAAAGCGGCTTTTTTTGCTGGTTTGCAAGACCATTAGCTTAGCGATCGCATGGTTAACGATAGAGGAAAAAATCATACCCGCCAATGTCCGCGCTCATGAAACGGTGTCTTGGCAATTTCGCACGATTACCATTCCTTATGATCGATCGTGAGTCATCTGCAACAGTAAAGACATAATATTTATTCAAAAATAATGACGACTGGGGTGGGTTCATCAGCATTGATGGCATCATCCTTAAAGGCACAGTCCAAGCTCAGGTACGAAATCTGGGATTTCCACATAATTGTGAAGTAGACCCACCCCGTATACCACTTGCCAAGTGCGAGCTCTCAATTCCTTCCAATAAGCAAGATGTGTGAGGAAGCCACCTTGGGCGCTCACCTCGGGAAGCCACTTTGACACGCCCCTTTTACGAGCTTTCGAGCTCAACAATGGCGAGATGAGCAATGCTTTCCAATCAGTAGCCCCGTTCTTCCCTTCATTCTCAGACTCTGTGTATTCAGGTCAGCTCGCATACAGCGCTTGCAAATGACGGGAGTTACAAGCCTCGGGAAATTCTTCCACCATGCTTCCGCCGCTCAATTTTCGAGGGGCCATAACTCCGTTCCCAGGGGGTCTTGAACGATTCCAGAGACATCATTGGAATCAGCGTGGGACCGTTTTCAAGATATATAGGGAAACTGGATACCATTTCTGAGGTTGCGCTGTGTTTTAAAGTCACTGTACACTCTCAGATGTGAATTTTTAGATTTTCGTGTAATTGTGTAGAAGACCCCTCCTCTATAACACGGCAGATCATGCCAATCATTTTTTCTCGCGAGGCTACCGTAACCCTCCTGTAAAAATTTCCAAGTGTCAGCTTGGATATGAGCGCATCGTAATAGACAACAAAGGGGAGGTCCGAAATCCCTTGCGCGCGAGGTCCCACGCGAGATTTTGGGGCGGAGTTCACATCAGAACAACTGGGGGAGTAGAGCTGGAGCTCCCGAGGGTGCTGGCGATATCAGGATCATCAACATGTTTGGACAAAGGTTTCAACAATATTGCTGGTATAAAAGGCTTCTCACCTCACAGTATGCCTCAGTCGGATCTCCCCACGGCGGGGGGGGGGTTTCCCAACTTTGGGTCCATATCCCCGCGGTCCACCGTGGGGCGCACCCCACCGTGGAAAGTGGCGATGGAACCACCACCCTCCCCCCGCGGGGAATAAGAAAAAAAGGGGTCATCCCGATAGTGTCGAGGCTGAACAGAGCCCATGCCGCTAATGTGTAAAGGGGGAACACCCGAGATGGTAACGCGGCTGCACTCCCTGTGAATCGGGACTCGCCCGCTGGTTCGTTTGGAACTGCCGGGGTGATGTGCGGGCGGAGTATCCCCGTTTCCCCCCCCCCCTCGGGAGATCCGAAATTTTCGTCTGAGTATCACGTTAGGTCCTTATGCCCCATTAGTTGCACCAACACGCTGCGTTTTAGTGGAACTTTACCACTCCAATTAATGCCCAGCTGCTTCAGTTTTCGCTCCAAACTCCTGCTCTACAGTGTTGCCCAAGTGTTGGTCTCGACAACACTCACCAAACTGTCATGAAGAACCTCATTCCACATGTATCGGAGGGAAGGGACTATCCTAGACGGGGGCAGGGCCACTCAAGATTCAAGACAGAAATTAAATGAACCATGGTTCGTGGCTGTCTGCGTGGCTCATCTCGGAAACTTGCTAATAAATCTTGCGTGGCTCCCTTCGTCTAAGATAGAGCCGCTCTTTTATGCAAACGTCTGTTGGCCGACAACTTAGACTGTTGAACAGTCTTTGCTAGCGATGGGAATGCGGATGCTCTGATGGTCAATGGGAGCATTTTTGAAAGATATTCTAATGAACGACTTGGTGCGTTCCATCTTTGCAGCGACCAGAAACTTGGAATGCCGCCATCAAAGCGTTGCTCTTTGAACACCGCATGCATCACTTCGGGAAAGTTTCATCATTACCTGTCTTAAAAGCAGTGTTCACGATAATCTTCGATTTTGAGATGAATCGCTGAATCGATTGTTTGGCCCCCGATTAAAACCGAAATGACGAAGAAACTGAGAAAAACGCACCAGAAGGGCACGAAATCCTTTACTCTCACCCCGCCTTTTTACTCTCACAGGAACCGTTTGTTGTTACAATGAGATCTTATGTGGACCTGTGTTTTGCAAGTCTCCACTCTCTGTTGCTCCATTCTTTCCTTCGGACTCTAATTGATATTGTTGTGCCCAAAATATTCTTTCATTTACGACTAGTCCCATTTCCCACCGGTGACAACCACTGTGAACCTGTTCATCCAACCGGACAACTAGCATAGGCCAAAGAATAATGCCACCGAAATGGGACGATTTAGTGCGTTTCTCGCCGTTTCTTCGTAATTTTGGTAACACTTGGTAGCCAACGCATTGTTTTGAGTGGAAAACTGGGGAACGAAAATCATCGTGAACACTGCCTTTGAAGGAGGCTCTCTCAAGACCGATCCGCAGCCTTACGCTGGATTCCAGTCGTCAGCTCTCGTGGCGTAAGTTCCCAAACTGAGGCTAGGTTTGAATATCGCTGCGGCATTGAACGAAGCGTGCAAGTAGCGCGACTTCGAAGAAGAAAACTAGCAATGCTCATCTTAATACGTGATCTTCTGTGGTTGCGCTCACAGCTGCGGCGAAGTCTGTTTTTGGCTTCTCAGGTTTCATCTTTTCGCTCGACACCTATCTTCCACGACCTAACCACTTACCCTTGTTCCACGGTGGATTCGCATTAACCCTGGCATTGATCTGGAACTTTCAATTGATTGGGTTTACACGCGAGGCTTCAAGACTCACTTGACAGAAATGCCATACCTTGGCTACACAAAATTGAGCAGCATAGCATAGTACAACACATGACGAGGAAAGCCAGACCATGAACGGCTTCGAAGAATATACAGAATGAAACACTCTCAGCCTGTGTTGTTTGTGGGCAGGATTTTCGGAAAATGATACGAGACGTCGCGACAACCTTGCTCCTTACAGTGAGATGCCGTTCTAGGTTGTCCAAACTTCCACAACCACGGGGTTGAAGACAGCTACAAGGGCTTTCACCTTGACTTATTCGCCTATGTGAGAGGCCAGCTTGTCCCCTTGCTGCAGCACAGAACATATGTAATGCTATCGCCCTCCATTGTGGCTCTTTTCGTAGATTCCTTCCATTGTTTATCCAGCTTGTCCGTTCGTCACTTCAAATGTTGTTCGTCAGGCTGAGGAAGCCAGGCGTTGTTCTCTACAGCAAGGAAGTGTTTAACACGGTATGCAGCGAAGACTGCATCCTCATTCAGGGTGGGCGTAAATGTCCATCGCGGCAAATTTCTGCTGTGCAATGCTCTTCAGAATTACAATTCTGGATCTTTTCCGAACTCGACTAGAGGGTGGAATCAACACTCTCGAGTGCTATGGTGCACACACTCATTCAACAGTCTTTAGGAAAACGTGTGTAGGACAAGGGCAGCACGAGTTCCTCATGTTGGCACAATGAAACAACGCGCTCCTCAAGGACGTCATCCCTTCGCGCAATCTTTGCTATTCTTGTGGAGGCGGGCCCTTCTTCCTTACTTTTAGTCCCACGGATAGAGCAGCAGTCGGAGCAACAAGTGGACAGCTATGCCCTCCGATCAGCGCAGGAGGCGTGCTTCTACACAAGGACAAGGCCATCCCATTGCGCTGCTCTCGCACCATTGTTGTACGAGCAGTGATTGTGGATTTTGGCGGTTTTTGTAGCGATACAGCACCACTTGGGAGGAAAATGAGAGCAACGCGTGCTTCCCAAGCCTTTCTAGAGAAATACGTAGCTTTTGAGTGCTGCCTCCGCTATTATCGTTGAGGAAAGAGTGCTTCGCGCTCTCCTGCAACTCTACGATCAGTGTGCCAGTAAGGCACACAGAGGGATGGTGAGATAAGAACGTAAAGACGATCCGAACATTGCTCGACACGACGCGGTCGCGTCATGGCTCTATAATGTTCTAAGTTTTTACTTCGATATTGTTATATCTTGACCACCGGCGGTGCTGTTTTCCTACTTCCTAGTCTCGGCAGACCCTCAACTGCTGACCGGTATGTGAATTAGGGCACACCGCTCTCCACTTCTTTCGTACCCTACCCTTTATCAATTACTCAAAAAACCGCCGCATTCAATGCGTGTCGAATATGCATTCAACTGGAGTGACCACACCCATCGAACGGCTTCAACACAGGGGCACGTGCTCCAAACAGCAGCACGTGCTGCAAAATTTTCTGGCAGGAGCATGTGCCGCAAAATTCAATCGCATAAGTACGTGTTGCAAGGTAGTCCAGCGCTATCGTAGCAGCACACAGACGCAACGCGGCTGGCACAACGACGTGCCACGCGGCCAGCTCGCCGAGCATCATCTGGAGCCGTCAGCGATTGGACGAGGCCTCCAGCAGCCGGGCGGGTGAAGTAACGCAAACCTGGGTAACTGAACCGGTAAAGCTGCCGACCTCTCAGTTCCGTCTCAGGAGTGCATCGTATACTTTCCTTTCTTAGATAATCGTTTTGTCATCGAGTTGAATGTGTATCATTCACGCATTGGACGGCTTACTTGTTGGAGCACGTGCTGTTAGTTAAAACACAGTAGGAGCACGTGCTCCCCTAGCAGCACGTCCCCTAACTGTGCTCGAAACCACCTTGTGTTCGATTTGAATGCATATTCGACACGCATTGAATGCGGCGATTGTCCGAGTGGTCATCATAAATTTTGTTCACGATAGCCGTGGCACGACCGCGTCGTGTCGCGCGAAGTTGAGTTGCCCTTTACGTTTTCTAATGGTGAGCGTGCCATATGATGCTTTGTAGCGATGTACGTACCATGATAAGTGGCGAGTAAATCGAATCTGGCCAGACGCGCGCCATCAGGCATTGTTAGGAGCGCGGGAGCAGCATACGCTGTTTTAGCTGGTGAGCGGCTCGTAGATTAGGTGTTACACCCCATTCATACTCTCGCAATAGCGGCGAATGCCGCGGAATATGAGCAGAAAAATGAGCAATTGAATGTCTGATACCATTATAAGACATCTGTTTTATCAATTTCCTGCTGATATTCTGCGGCATTCGCCGCTATCGGAGAAGTATGAATGGGTTGTTATACAGCTACAAGCGGACAGTATCATTTACATAGTTTCCTTCAAAACTTGTGACCGACCGGGTTTATAACTCAGACATTGGGAGCAGCAGACAGCTGGCGAAAACTCGCCAGTTGCTCAACAGCTGGGGGGTAGCTGGCATCTAGCTGGCCAATGGCAATCACGAGGCCAATAGTTGGCACACACTCGTCATGTCATTTAATGTCAGCGGCGGACGGCTGGCGAATATGTGCCAGTTTCCTAACAGCTGGGTGATAATTGGTATTTAGCTGGCAATTGGCAATTACCAGGCCGACAGCTGGCTCATCCTTGGCATCTCAATTAGAGCTAGCGACGGACCGCTGACGGAAATGTGCCAGCTGCCTGAAAGCGGCGTGATAATTTGCATTCAGCTGGCAAGAGCGATCAGGCCTCCTCAGACATTGGGATTGGCGGACCGCCGGCATTTGCTTGGCGAGCGAAAACCATTCCCGGTGTCGGACCGCCACTAGCCGGCGGTCCGCCAAAACCCTGCCGGCGGTCCGCCAGGACGATGGCCGACCGCTGGCAGTCTCTTGGCTAATACCTGGCAGCCCGCTGTCGAGCAGTCAATCGCCAGCGGTCCGCCAGTCTCTTGTATGCTAGCCTCTGTAGAGTGACTTTAGGTCACCTTCCAGGGCCGGCATCAAAGTGCCGAGTGAACACTCATTGGACTGAATCGCCTTATATACCGGCTCGGCTTATCAGTGAAATCAGAGATCAAACTACAACATGTTAAAACATGAGTAGTCGTCAACTCTCTCGAGTGCCAGCCATGTGACGACTCAGTGCCAAGCGAAGGCCACTGGGCGGTCATGTGCCAGCCAAGTGCCGATTGGTGGATAACTGCGTTTTAATGCGCTCGGTAATTTCGAGGTTTGATTGCCCTTACCAGCCGAATGCAAGTTATCACGCAGCTTTCACGGGTGCGTTCCAAGAATGTTTCCATGATGCCGTGGGAGGGCAAATAGCCTCTCCATGGACAAAACTGTTGCCCATGGCCACGAATTATAACTGTAAATTGCTTCCACGCGGCCGTGGCTACGTTTCCAAGGAAGCCTTTTACCATGGGAATGCTCTTAGAACGCACCTCAGGCAGCTGGCACATTTTCGCCAGAGGTCCGCCGCTAGCTCTAATTGAGATGCCAAGGATGAGCCAGCTGTCGGCCTCGTAATTAGCAATGTCCAGCTGAATGCCAGTTATCACCCAGCTGTTAGGCAACTGGCACATATTCGCCAGCCGTCCGTTGCTGGCATTGAATGAAATGCCGAGTGTATGCCAACTGTTGGTCTCGTGATTGCCATTGGCCAGCTAAATGCCAGCTACCCCCAGCTGTTGAGCAACTGGCGAATTTTCGCCAGCGGTCCGCTGCTCCCAATGTCTGAGTCAAAATTACCGAGCGCATAGAAAGGCAGTTATCTACCAATCGGCACTCGGCTGGCGCCTAACCGCCCAACGGCCTTCGCTTGACACTGAGTCGTTACATGACTGGCACTTGGGAGAATTGACGACTACTCACGTTTTAACATGTTATAGTTTGATATCTGATTTCATTGATAAGCCCAGCCGGTATATAAGGCGATTCAGTCGAATGAGTGTTCACTCGGCACTTTGATGCCGGCCCTGGAAGGTGACCTGAAGTCACTCTACAGAGGCTAACATATTTTTGGCAGCTGAGAGGTAAGTCCCCACGGCAAGGGGGGGAGGTGGGGTGGGTCCCCCACCTCAGACCGTTGCGTAGGCGATCTCCTACGCAAAGATCTGCGGTGAGGGACCCACCTCGACCCATCGGTCGCCAAGAGACTGGCGGACCGCTGGCAAGTGATCGCTCAACTTCGCACTGTCAGATAATAGCCAAGTGACTGCCAGCGGTCGGCATAAGAACTTTAAGGCCAACCGAATATTGCTCGACACGACGCGGTCGCGTCACGGCTCCATAATTTTCTAAGTTTTTGCTCCGATTTCGTTATGTCTTGACCACCGGTGGTACTGTGTTCGTACTTCCTAATCAATGCAGATCCTCAACTGCTGACCCCTGGAGAAGGACCGTATGTGAATGAAGACACACCGCTCTCCACTTCTTTTATACCCTACCCTTAATCAATTCGTTATCATCAATTTTGTTTACGAGAGCCGTGACGCGAACGCGTCTTGTCTAGCAATGTTCGGTTAGCCTTTACCTCCTTATGCGGTCGGCCAACGTCTCAGAGAAACTCACGGCCCATCCCCGGCGCTCTTGCAGGATCGTCCGCGGCCGACGACCGGACGATCCTTCACCGAAGCCGGTAGAGCGCCGGTAAAGCGTCGCGGACCATCCTGTAGGCGCCGCGGATCGTCATGAGAGCCGCCGCGGGTCGTCTTATGAGCTGTCATTTTATGGAAACTGGACGTCAAGTAGCGTGTCTTGTCCGCAACTGCAGAAAATGCACGCCTTCACAATATTTCCGCCGAGGTCTGCGGTGAGGAACCACCCTCCCTGCGGACCGCGGCGAATCACCCTCTCTGGCAAACGCTGGCTAGTAGCCCCATACTAAGGTCCGTTTTTTGAACTCTAGCGCCTTTTTCACTATAATAGCCTACCTTCAGGCGTGACGTCATTATGGTGATTTTCTCATGAAAATCTAGCTTGATATCAAGCTACAACCCGATCCTGAATGTCCCCATGAGGCGAGCTATGGCGCCTTAACATCACGTGTTTAAGACGGTGTGAAACACGAGCAATCGTGTTTTGAATTTCCATAGCGGCCAATCGGAGACACTCTCAAATCATCTCTCGCCTCGCGCTGGGAAGCCGACTTTCCTCCATGCATCAGAGTTCGCGCACTTTCGTTTCTTTCAGTTTCGCTTTCTCTTGCCTTTATCATTTTCCTGCCAATTTATTGCCATTTCTTCCCATTCCTTCTCAGGCCTGACCATTACGGGAAAATTTTGAAAGAATATGAGAAAAACTCTCAGATCACGAGACGATGTTGCCCTCCTCTGACAGATTTCTCCCCTATTCTGGCAGAATTCTTTCGTGATCTGACAGATATTTCTAGTAATCTGGCAGAATACTTACGTATACGGACTGGGGAATACGAGGAAATTCTGCCAGATTACGAAACGATGTTGCCCTCCTCTGACAGAATTTTCCCGCATTCTGGCAGATTTCTCTCGTGATCTGGCAGACTTTTCTAGTTAGCTGGCAGAATTCCCCACTACTCACATAGGCAGAAAAAATATTTAGCAGACCCGAAAAAGTCTCTATTTTGTCAGACATTCTTCCGATGAAAGGGTCCCGAAAGGCCGAAAATGGAGCCCAAGATTTCCAAAACCTTTAGATATGTGCTCGAAATTGTTAGATTTTTGCAGTATTTCTGCCTGAGAAACCCCGCCTTTTTGCCCTTCGGTAATCTGGTATGACGTGCTTTTTTCGATCAGTACTGCTCGCATCCTAAAGCCATTGATGGTAGGACTTCGGCTTATTTCTGCTACCGTAATCCGGCAATCGCTCCAGAACCCAAACGTGCTCCGTCCCTTCGCCGTTTAGATCATCCTGTTCCACTAACAATTCATCATGGTATCGATTACAGGCCATAAACCGGCCACTGTCTCACTGCCGACTGCCTACCACGCGCTGCGCGACCGCACGCGCGTCGGAAGCAGACGGGTTTTGGCCGCCGCGCGACGAGTTTTGACAGCCGCGCGACGTTACGGCCGCCGCGCGGCTGCCGAAACTCGTCGCGCGGCGGCCAAAACTCGTCTCTGCCGACGCACGTGCGGCCGCGCAGGGCGCGGTACGCAGTCGGCGGGGAGACATTGGCCGTTTTATGGCCTGTAGCTTTTCTGACCTTTTCACCACCATTGAAGCAGGAGGTTTTGGACTATTTTTTTGGATGATGTCAATAACATTTCAAACTGGGCCTGAAGAGTTTTTTCAAATTTTTTTCAACGACTTTATTGTGGGAATAAAGAAACATACATATACACGTATGTGAATGAGATTCTTTGTTAAAGTAAAAAAAAAAGATGCATAACAATGGCAGAAGTGAGAAGGGGACAAAATATGATTTTTGCAGAGAAAATTTTTTACAATTCGAATGAAATCTTGTCTCAAGATACTTGAGGCCACCGCTACTGGGACAAAGAAAAGCACAACAAGCTGGGAAAACCCGTCACATCAGATTATTAGTAATACCCTTTTAATCAGAGTGAACGCTCACTCGTTCCTTGTAATGACCTGAGATCGTACTTGGATAGACTACTTTGAAAGATAGAAAAGTTTCCAGATTCAGCGATTTCTGCAGGCAAATTGTTCCAAGTTCTGACAACCCTGAACGCAAAGGAATTCAATATGCTGCCTTTAGAGGTGAATTTCCGTTCAAGTTGGAATCCATGTTTGCGAGAACGGACATGGTGGCGAGTAAACACGAAGAGGCTGTCAAAGGGAATGTCGCAAAAACCATGCACGATCTTATAGCACAGATGCAAATCGAATTCAGCTCTGCGATATTGTAGGGTATTTAACCCTAGCATATCCAAACGAGCTGCATAATCTGGAACTTCTATGTTTGGGAATACTTTGGTGAACACACGTCTAAAGTATCGTTTTTGCACATTTTCAATGATCTCATCATCTTCCACTGTGACATCTCGACATGAAGAGTTTGAACACTTTAGTATCCTTTAAAGAAAGTCATTCTCTTCATCCACTTCAATTTACAGCCAGCGCTCGTCGCTTTTTCTAATGAATACGAATTTTTGATATTCCAGGATGAATTAATCATTTTGGGATGGGGCATTTTCTTACTTGTCCGTAAAAGCTAACTGCGGAGTCAAAAGTTTTCGTTTCCGAATGTGTGATACCGAGATGTAGAAGCAGAATTATAAACTGGGTAAGGCATGTGAATCACACCAATCAGATAGTGTGATTCACACCGATGCGCTGTTGTTTGGAATACTTGTAGCTGATTTTGGAGACAATTTTTAGGAGGCCTTATGAGTAGAACAGGCGCCCGAAAAAAATCCCTTGGGAAATTTCTCGTTGCCGAGAATGCCGCGAAAACACGAACAATCGGAATTCTTAGTAGTGAGAATTCATTCATGGCTCCACCCAAAGAGAAAGCAGCGGAGTAGTACCTTGTATAAATTCCTGAAACGATATCTATGTACAAGCTATGAAACGGTTAAATTCACTTGGTTCCTACGCGTGCTGGTGCGGAGCGGAGGTTAGAGACAGTGAGAGAGCGGAGGGCAGACCGAGGCTGAGGCGTCACGCGCGCCGCTCGCGCCTCGAATGATGTGAATTACGTTTTATAGAGGGTATATACCGTGTTTTTTTACACTCCACAATGTTCTCACCAACCCGAGGTCTTCCTCCCTTTGCAAAATCAGGAGAGCTAAAGGGCCTATGAAGTTAAAGGTGAATGCAGAAAACGATTTTCAGTTTGAGTGTCTCTTTCTAAACTAGCACGTCCAGAGTTTGAGGACTCTAGCTCTGAAAGTTTAAAAAATCGCTGGGTGACAAGCTCTGATCTGATCCCACCTTTGCATGGTGTGCTCGGGTGACACCATTAAGGAAACGCGTGCGATTGAACTGAACGAGGTTGCAAAACAGTTCCGACGTAAAGGGAAACCCGGCGCTGGGTCCCGAAACTATTGTCAGAAACGGCACCCGAAAAGCGCTGGTTCCTACCATCTTTGGCTTTATCTGGATAGGGAGTAAGCGCGCTATGCAGCGAAACTGCGACGCGAAACGCGCGCGTCTGAAGTAAATAAAGCTGCAAATGGCTTGGGCTAATAGGACTTTTAGCGTTGGGTCCTGATGCGATTTCCGGATTATGGTAGCCGAAATACGCCGAAGTCTTACCATCAATGGCTTTACCCGCATCCGGCTGTGTTATCGCGGAAGTGGAGCACACATGTTACTGCTTTTAGATCACAAGCTGCCTTATTCTCAATTCGAGTAATGCCATTGATGTTTAGCTGAATCATCAACTTGCACATACTTCATCACAAGCTGGTAGCTCGGAAGGTATAGCTTACTATTTGTGTGTTTTTCCAGTTCTTCGGCCGTCTCATGTTATCCTTTTTTTTTCAGAAAACAAGGAAGATCATCACAGAAGCGGCGGACGACGAAGACAATGCGGAAAAACGGCAACGAATGGACGACTCAGGGGTCGAGAATGATTGGAGGATCTAAGCCAGGACTAGGACTGCCGGCCAGGGTCAGGCGAGAATTTTCGCAACGGGGGTGGGGTGAATTTGAATTTTTTTTTCAGAAATTTTGGCCCGGAAATCAAGGTTAGGGGGGGTTGCAGAATTTCTGGTCCAAAAAAATTAAAATTTGATGAAAATGCCCCGAAATTCTCAATATTTTTGGTAATCAAAGGGAAGGGAATCGCTCAGGTTTTTCAAGAATTTTCAGCGTCTGGCTATAAACTGTCCAGAAACTTCGCCTCGGGGGATCGCAAAAACTTAGAAACCTGGAAAAAAATTATGGTGGGTGTTCGCCACGATTTGGGAAAATTACGCAACGCCCCGCTTCACCCTGCAGCCGGCAACCCCTGTTACATGTAAGGTGCGTCCGAATGAAAATGGCGGCTCATGCGGCCGGCGTGCTTGGCAGGCCGCCGTCGCGTTCGCCGCTCTCGGACAAGCATGCGAAAAGTCCCCACCGCCATCGACTACGAACGGGGCCGGCACCGGCTGGCAGCAAGCACTGCGCCGATCAATCAGCTCTGCAGACGAGGGGAGAGGGGACGGCCGTCGTTGAAATCCAACACTCGTCCGAGGGCGGCGCATGCGAAGGCCGCCTGCCAAGAACGCCGACCGCGAGGGCCGCCATTCTCATTCGGGCACACTTTATGAGATGTTAGTGAGGCAGTGCTAGTGAGGCACGTAAGCATACGAACAAACGTTCTTTAAAGATGCTTTTTCGAATGTAACTGGGCCAGGACTTAGCGAAATGCGACGAAACCTTAATATGTTTTAGGGCATCATAAAACGTGCCTTACGCACACTCAAGATTGAGTTTCGAATGTTCAGCCTTTGGATACCGATTTCGTATATGATTTCGTGGTATTAAATCAAGTGAGGGCTGTTTCCTCAGAACATGACCGTAAAAAACTAGACCCTTATCAATTGTTAGCCATACCTTTGAAGACACAATATAACATTGCGAGAAAATAATTTCTCAAGGCAATTTTTTGATGGTTGAAAATTTACGAAATTGGGCATTTTTTTAAATATGTAGATTTCGCTCCTTTTAATTCTCGTCCAAACGACATACCGAAGAGGTGCGAAATTGCATAAAATTATTCCGAGCTCATCTTCGAAAATATGAATCAAGACACCATTTTTTCGCAGTCCTATTTCACAATTTTCACGGTCTTTTGATGACAAAAAAGTGGCACGTGTATGAATTTTTAATAGCCATGTTCTGAGCGAATAACCTTATTTTAATTTATTACCACAAATTTGTAAATGGATTCTTTATTGAAAAACTGTGTTTTTGTGTTGAAAATACAAAAAAAACTGTGTTGGAAACTCAGGCTCGAGTGCGAGTAAGACGAGGTTTATGATGCATTACAACAAAAAGAAATTTCGTCAGGTTTCGCCAAGCCCAAGCCGAGAACACGCTCGAAACATTATCTTTTAAAATAGGGTGTTCGTATACTTGTGTGGTGTAGAATAGATCGCTAAGAAGTGAAGCTTCGAGTCTTGTTTTTTTTTCGAAGCTAAATTCTCCCAATTTTGTTTTTTTTTAGAAGCTAAATTCTCTTAATTTTTTTTTGGCGTTAGTTGCTATGTTGTTCTTTTGATGCTGTTCTCTGCTCGTACGCGGGGGGTGTGTATACAAGTCTGTTGGTACCTGCTCGTTGGTGCCCCTGCTTCTACTGAACCCAGCAGACGTTTGAGTGTACACAGGGAACGTTCGAGCGATATAGCGTGCACAACTATATCGCGAAAGTATCCCGCACATTGCATAAAGGTGTCGCCGTCCGGTACAATAAGGCCTCTGGTCCATAACACCTTAGGATCCGTACCTAGGGAGTCATGGAGTCTTTGGCCACAAGCCACAATTTCGCCACCCTGAACTGTCGATCGCTGTCGAGTGATATCCAAAAAACTGCGCTATCCAGACTTCTGAGCTATTTCCATGCACCGTTTGCTGCTTTGCAGGAAACCCGCCTCAAGGATAGACCCGTCATCAGCGTCGGAGAGTACACCATCTACTGCGGTAACGCTGACGATAGGAGAGTGGGAGGCTGTGCAATAGCTGTAAGGAAGGATTTCAATGGTATGGTCAAGGAGTTCGGCTCAACGTCGTGTCGGAATGCATTCGTACGACTGCGGGATCACAGAGGATTCAATCTGTGGATAGTGAGTGCTCATGCGCCCACTGAAACCGCCGAAGACAATTCGAAGAATGCGCTCTATGAGCAACTCAATACGTTGCTGGCCAGGATACCTTGCCAACATGCTGTTGTCGTGGGGATTGACGCAAATGCGAAGATGGGACTTGATCAGGAATCCGAAGTACTCGGTTAATGGTTCTACCCAGTGGAGCAAACATCGGACAATGGCTACCGCCTTGTCGACTTTTGTGAACGCAGTGGTCTGATTATTGCATCGACATTCAAGAGGAATCATCGCCGCCATCAGCTTACGTGGCAGGGACCAACCCGGCTATCTCCAGAAGAGCAGCGGAAGCGGAAGATGACAACTTTGAAACTACAGCTTGACTATGTCCTGACGAGGAATATTCCAGTATCGGACATTCGAAGATCTAGAGCTGTGTGGGATGTCGCATTCGATTCGCATCACCGTCCTGTTCTGTTGAACTTCACTGCGAGGATTCATAAGAGGAAGTAGAGGGCTCAGCCTCTCCAGAGGATTGACATGACAAGTCTCAGAGATGAAGAGTGCAGAAGGAATTTCCCGACAACGCGTTTCTATTCATATCGGAGTACGGACTAGAAGAAACTTTGCGACGCGGATTCTTTTGTCAAGTGCATCCAGGACGCTTCGAAAGAGGCACTCCCGGTTGTACAGCCTAAGAAGAAGTCCGCCTACGTCTCAGAAGAAACAACATCTACCTACAACAGAGTATGTGCTCTCGAACTGCAGGAAACTTCGTGGAGGAGAAGCGTCTGAGGAGGAAGTTGCGTCGGCAGCTTCAAAGTGACCGCGAACGACAGTGGACGTGTAGAGCTAAGGAGTTCGAGAAGGCTTGGGAGGAGAAGAATCCGAAGAAAGCCTACACGTTGCTGCGACAGTATAGCGGGAAGATGAAGAGATGTTCTCCTGTCTTGAACACTACCAATGGAGTTGCAGTTGGTGATGCGACGCTGCCAATATGGAAGGATTACTTCAGTTCACTACTGAATCGTCCAGCGCCATCAGTACCTGAGCTCCCGCATGTTCAGAGAGCACATTACGATGTCAGTGAGGAACCGCCGACTGAGTCTGAAGTTTTGGATTGTGTCCGGAAAATGAAGAATGGAAAGGCAGGTGGAGATGACAACATCACTGCTGAAATGCTGAAAGCTCTTCCTCCGTCTGGGATTCGTGAAATGACCAACACCATCCGTGCCATATGGATGAGCGAAAGGATACCCGATTCGTGGAGACATGCGATCATCGTACCTCTTCACAAGAAGCTATCCGTCACGGATCCTAAGAACTACAGAGGAATCTCTCTACTTCGTGTCATGTACAAGGTTTTAGAACGTATCATTCTCGAGCGACTTATCAAACATCGTGAAGGAACGACCAGAGATGAGCAAGCCGGTTTTCGACCTGGAAGATCGACCATCGACCAAGTGTTCGTCGTGAGAAGAGTAATTGAATGTGGCAGCGGTTTTCGAAGCCATTACAGCTTGCTTTTTTGGACTTTGAAGCCGCGTTCGACTCTCCTCATCGTGATCGATTGCTCAATGCTCTGCGAGCAGATGGAGTCCCGGAAAAGTATGTTCGGTTAATCGAGGACATGAACAAAGGAACAACAGCAGCAGTTCGTACACCTGTCGGATTTACGTCAGCTTTCGAGGTGAAAACAGGAGTAAGGCAAGGAGCCGTTGCAGGACCTTTTCTTTTCAACTTCGCCGTTGATGACATCATGCGTAGAGTTGCAGAACAGTTTCCTGCGGATGTGATCCTAACACCATCAGGACGCTCCCTTGTCGACCTGGAGTACGCCGACGACATTGTGTTATTCGCTGAAAACAACGCAAAACTGCAAAGTTGTGAACCTCGTTTCGAAGTATGCCGCAGCCTATGGACTTCGTCTTCGTCCCGACAAATGTGAGCAGATGTGGGTCTCTCAGAGGCCTTCAACTGGAGTTTGTGTGGACGGACAACGTATCGAACTGGTGGACGATTTCTGTTATTTGGGCTGTTTGCTGAAGAACGATGGTAGTTATGCAGCGGATATTCGACAACGATGTGCGAAAGCTACGTCTGCATTCAATTCTCTAACCAAGTGTTTGTGGTCTGCCACCATCGCGAAGGAAGTCAAGTTGCGCGTCTACCTATCCGCTATTCGCCCTATCATGATGTACGGATCGGAGACGTGGGCAGCACCGAAAACGCAGATGGAAAGGTTGGATTGCACGGAGAGGAAGCCTTTTAGGCGTTTGCTTGGATATTTTTGGCCGCGTGTATGCCATAACGAAGACCTTTACAAGGAAATCGACGCAGTACATCAAGGCTTGACACGAGGGAGGTGCCAGCATCTCCTAACGCCATCTCAAGCAGCAATGGAAAGTCGACTTCGACTGCTCGGGCATATACTAAGAAGAACGCCGGATCGTCTCGTACAACACGCTTTAAAAATGCTTCCAAATCCTGTCTGGAAACGGCCACCTGGGCGTAGGCGAAAGTTCTGGACGGATGTGGTTAAAGAGGATTTAAAGTCACTCGGCATCGAAAGACAGTTCAGGCGCGATGTTTCGTTTCGCAGGAAATGGAATAGTGACAGCTGGATGGAATGTGTTCAAATTGTGGCTGAAGACCGTGAAAAATGGACACGGCTGACTACTAGGACAGCACACCTCGGTGAAGATGCGGAATGACCGCGTCAGGCGAAAGCCAACCGTTTAAGTCAAGTAAGTCATGATCTCTGTGAATATCGTTGTTCAATCTAATTTTTATGGTTGTCGTGTGTCAGTAGAGAATGTTTTTATGTAAATTTTGCTCCCGTACTATGATATGAAGTATTGCATTGTCCGATATTCTAAGTTTATTCAACCAGTATGAATCTAGAGGAGAATCTTAAGAATACACGCAAAATGCAGCGATGGCACCGAAGTCTGCCGTGGTTTTCGCCATTGCATACAAGGATTCGAAGTACGATATTTACCAATTCATCGCTTTCTTGTGTCAGCCGCTGCTGCAGTAGGGCGCTCTCGGATCGCGGTGAACTCGCGGCAGGCTCGGGTAGAATTTGGTCATGTTTATTTGTAGTTTCCGCTTTTTTTCAGGGGCATTTGTGCGGTGAATTCGCGGACTTTTCTTGGCTTGCGGTAATTTTGCGTAAAATCCTTCGTGATATCCAGGATCCCGGTGAATTCTAGGCAAATTCGTGGCATTTTATTCTACAGTAGGCTACAGTATCCTAACAAGAAGTCGGCGTCAATGGCCTCATATCACTGGGCGACAGTAGTTTAACATTGTCGGCGATAAAAGCTCCACAATATTAGGCGACAGTAGCTTGACACCAGGCGGGCGCTAGTAGCTCAACAAAGCTAGGCGACAATAGCTTGACAAGGCCGGCGCCAGTAGCTCAATGAAACTAGGCGACAATAGCTAGAGTTTTTCACCATCAAGCTTGACAAACTCACCATTGTCTAGCTACGACCTTGCCAATTTTAGACTAGTCGCCCCGGAGCTCCTCGGCGATAAGTGAATTTCTCTGGGGCTACTAGCCAGCGTTTGCCAGAGCTCAAGCTGTGAGGATCCCTTATCCCCCAGCGACCAAAAATATGCTGGCCTCCGGAGAGTGACTCGAAGTCACCTTCCAGGGCCGGCATTCGAATGCCGAATGAGGACTCGACTGAGATGAGGCGCCTTTTATACCGGCTATGCATGTGATAAACACATTAGAACGTGATCATTCGATTTACCATGTTTTTTCCTGTCTGCCACTAAAGCCGTGCCTGCGGTAAAGTGAGATGTGAACGAGTGAGATGAGGAGGTAAAAGTCGTTCATTACTGCCGGTGCGCCCCGGAACCACCCCCATCAAGAACAACAGCGCCGCGGATGAGCCGTTCGACCAACCCGCTATCAGTTGTGCCGCGGATTAGCCGTCAAACGCCGCGGACCGCCCGAAGAGCCCATCTTCCGCCGCGGACGGGCCGTGAGTTTCTCTGAGATCCTGGCGGACCGCTGGAAGGGTTTTAGCCGACCGCCGGCTAATGGCTGTTTGACACCGGGAATGGTTTTTGCTCGCAAGGCAAATGCCGGCGGTCCGCTTATCCCAATGTCTGAGAAGCTGCATCATTCCACTGTCTCAGACAATGGGATCGCCGGGCCGCCGGTATTCACCTGGCGAGCAAAAACTATTCCCGGTGTCCACCAGGCTTTAGACGGCGGTTTACCAGAACCTGGCTAGACAGACTATTAGCTGGCAGACTATTGGCTACTACCTGGCACTCCCGCAGTTGAGCAGTCATCTGGCTGCGGTCCGCCAGTCCCTTGAAAGACCATTGAATCGAGGTGGGTCCTTTACCACAGGTTTGTTTCGTAGGAGATCGCATAAGCAACAGTCTTAGGTGAGGCACCTACCAGGGATGTGCGTAATTACGACTAACGAGTGAAGAATTTAACGACTAACGGGCTTTTTGGGTGTTACGACTAACGACTAACGACTGACGAATATAAAAATATTTTCGTAAGAAATCCCAAAATTCGTTAGAAAGCCAATAATCATTCAAATCGCGCTCCAACCCAAGGATTACACCAGGATTGATACATATTGCCCTGTTGGTTGTTCTAGTTGAATGGTTCAAAATAATCATAGTTTCCAGTGTTTAATATATCTACACAGCTTCGCAGTTTTGGAACCCCCATATTAAAACCGCAACCGAGCGTTGCGCAAGGTTAGTGTTGCGCAAGGTTTATGCGACTTCGTGTCGGTCGCGCTACTTTATGGTAGGCTCACTGAACCGGTTACGGCACTGACCGGCTCCAGCGGAGATTTTTGCAGAGGACACTATCAGAGGTGATAATATGGAGCGGTGCCTGCAGGCCACAACGACTCCGATGATTGGATTTGTAAAGGGTGCCTAACTCCGATTTTCAGTCATGAATTTGAGATATGGGGTTTCCCTAAAGTGGTGCTGCGACCTCTCAGGGATAAAATTTTAACTGCTGATTTCCGACCTTTCCCCCATCATGGGAACAAGCTCTAAACAACGTAAGCTCTCGGTTCGCGACGCTGAGCAAGGAACAATTCGTGCAGAGTCGGTGCGATTCTCCGTGTTGTCACCATCGGGTAGATCTCAAATAGCATCATATAGTGCAGAATGGCGAATTTTGCATTGCAAAAAAAAACAGAGTTCTAGATTGTCTCGGTTCTCCATTTTGTTTCTTTTACACACTCTCGAGTATTAGGTTTCGTGCAGCGATATCCGAGTGGTTAAAGGCAGTGTCCACGATAAAGACCATGTCTGATTTTTTGGTAGAGATCGGCAGCTGCGGGGCCTAGCGGAACCCTAACGTTGAAAAAACTGAGAAAAATGAGCTCGGAACGGTCCCCTACGGCCCCAAAGTTGGACACCCATCAGCTCGTCACCCCCAGATGCACTTTCCACGCCCACCGACGTGAAGAAATGAATGCTCGGAATTGTGAGATGAGCGATGGTTTCCGATCAATGGCCCCGTTCTTCCCTTCAGTCTCAACTTTTCTCTCTACTCAGGTCAGCTCGCATACATCGGCTGCAAAAAACGGAAGTTACAAGCCTCGGACAACTCGTCCACCATGTTTCCTTAGCTCAATATTTCAGGGACCATAACTCCGTTCCCTGAAGGTCTTGTGCGATTTCAGAGATATCGTTGGAATCAGTATGGGGCCGTTTTTAAGGTGGAAAAACAGAAAAACTATTTCTATCGTGAACACTGCCTTTAAGGAGGTATTTTTATTTATGTATATATGGGCTTGCAGTTTGAACTAGGTTGTCTAACAAGGACTGATTTGTGTCTTTAATGGCCATGAATGTTTCAAAAAACACATCTCTTAATCCCTTCCTTTTTTCTATTCATAAGGGTTTTTTTCTGCCTCAGTTGTGCTTGTTTTCAAAGCCTAGATTTTTAACGACTAACGACTAACGACTAACGAGGGTTTTGGCCGGTTGAACGACTAACGACTAACGAATTACAGAATTTCTATTACGCACATCCCTGGCACCTACCCCATCTCCCACTCCCCAAGCCGTGAAGAATTACCCCTCAGCTGCCAGAAATGACAAGTTTACAATGTGCCAACGGCACAAAATTTTGTAGAAAAGTGTAGAAGTTTTTCTTTCCAGAGTTTTCCATGTTTAGGGCCTGGTATCACCGGTGAGGCTGCTTCCCTAACCTCTAGTCTGCTCAGAGCTTCAGCCGCTTACCTCTGGAGAAAGACGAATACCATTGGGCGTTTACGTGCCAGCCGAGTGCCGATTGTTGGATAACTTCGTTTTCATGCGCTCGGTAAACTAGAGAACTGATTTTCATTGCCAGCTGAATGCATGTTATCCCGCAGCTTTCATGCAACACATTTTCGCTAGCGGTCCGCCGCTCGCATTGATTGAGATGCCAAGGATGAGCCAGCTGTCAGCCTCGTAATGGCCAATCGCCACCTAAATGCCAGATATCACCCGGCTATTAGGCAACTGACACATATTCGCCGGCCGTTCGCCGCTGGCGTTACCTGACATGACGAGTCTATGCCAACTGTCGATATCGTATTTGCCATCGGCCAGCTACTCAGACATTGGGATTGGCGGACCACCGGCATTTGCTTGGCGAGCAAAAACCGTTACCGGTGTCGGACAGTCCATTAGCCGGCGGTGCGCCAAAACCCTGCCAGCGGTCCGCCAGGACGTTGGCCGACCGCTGGCAGTCTCTTGACTAATACCTGGCAGCCAGCTGTTTAGCAATGATTTACCAGCGGTCCGCCAGTCGCCAGCGGTCTAGATCGCCTACGCAACGGTCTGAGGTGGGGGACCCACCCCACCCCCCCCCCCTAGCCGTGGGGGCTTGCCCCTCAGCTGCCAAAAATATGCTAGCCTCTGTCGAGTGACTTCAGGTCACCTTCCAGGGCCGGCATCAAAGTGCCGAGTGAACACTCATTGGACTGAATCGCTTTATTTACCGGCTTGGCTTATCAGTGAAATCAAAGATCAAACTACAACATTTTAAAACGTGAGTAGTCGTCAGCTCTCTCGAGTGCCAGCTATGTGACGACTCGGTGCCAAGCAAAAGCTACTAGGCGATTATGCGCCAGCCAACTGCCGATTGGTGGATAATTGCGTTTTTATGCGCTCGGTAATTTTGAGGTTTGATTGCCCTTGCCAGCTGAATGCAAGTTATCACGCAGCTTTCAGGCAGCTGGCACATTTTCGTCAGCGGTCTGCCGCTAGCTCTAATTGATATGCCAAGGATGAGCCAGCTGTCGGCCTCGTAATTGCCAATCGCCAGCTGAATGCCAGCTATCACCCAGCTGTTAGGCAACTGCCACATATTTGCCAGCCGTCCGTCGCTGGCATTAAATGACATGCCAAGTGTATGCCAACTATTGGCCTCGTGATTGCCATTGGCCAGCTAGATGCCAGCTACCCCCCAGCTGTTGAGCAACTGGCGAGATTTTGCCAGCTGTCCGCCGCTCCCATTGTCTGAAATGGTGCGCTCACTACCCGATTGAGCGCCTGAGAATTAGAGACACAATCGCTCTGTCTCCACAATAGCGATATCGTGTCTGCTTTGCGGCTTCTTGACGATATGACACGGACTATAAACAAAGCTTGAAGACAACCATACACGTGATTTTTATCAAGGAAATGCTTAAGAATATGTACCATACATTTCTATTCTTGTGTTCGACCTAATCTGTCTTATAATTAGTAGCTACTGGCATTCACTACGCCATCCCGTTGGGTGGAATCTGCTTTACTTCTCTGACATCCGTTGTCGACGCACCCGTTTCATGTTCCTGAAACAAGAGAAAAGCATCGATTTTCGTTTTTATTTTTCTCTCTGGACCTGACCAGAGTAGTATAAATGGAAAAGCTTGCCTCAATTTTCGCCTGCTCCGAATCGAAAACGACGTAGGATATCATAGAGTCTGGTTTTGTAGTCTTATTAGATGCACTCTGAACTAGTCATATTAGAACTGGATAGCGTTATGCGTAGAGTAACTCTACAATTTGACGATCACCCTCAGAGACCACCGTATGTACACAAAAATTTCCCATCTAACATGACTTACATTTGAAGACACGCTGCCAGTCTTCTTCATTATTTCCCGTTCGTCTGCAAAGAAGGTACAATTATTTTTGTGGGGAGCTTTCCAGCAAGAAGACGCGCTCACGTTCGATCTCCTGTGATCTTCTGAGAATCTTTATGTAATATAGCATGGCAGAGAGAATGCAAGCCAATACAACGAGTGTAACGAGAAGAACCAGAATCCTATGAGAACAATGGTATAACAAAGTAAACTATTGGTCTAAGAACGCAGGTATACTTCACCGCAGTAGGAACGCTGCGTTTGCTGCAGCGACGAAGTCAAACTGCGACCGACTAGTACAACCACTTTTTCCATTACTTTGCAAAAACATTCCCCGTCCCTTCGTCTTCTTCGACTTCGAGAGCGAGAGTTGTAGGAGTAGTCAACAGAATTGTTCTTGTCCATGTTCTATCATCATAGTACTCGTATGGAGTCAGCGGATAGGGACCTAAATGTTCTGTGTGCTCAGATGGGTACAAAAATATTCTTGTGCTGCTTGAATTTCTTACATGTGTCGAATTTCAATATGAACTTCTCCTGCTTCCCTATTCCTAATATTCCGAAGTGTTCAAATGTGTAGTCTTTTCTAAGATTGTAACCTAAACAGTACAAACTGTAAGGTGCACGTAACTTCATAAGGTATTTTGCTGACTAGCAGCAATACCACCTATTTTATACTCTGTTTATCTTGAGTTGCGCAAAACACGGTCTGCCAATAGTCCTCTAATTGGCCCGCTAGTACCGTAGTGTACGTCCACGACGCGTTCTAGGCAGACACGACGGCACAGTGGCAGGGCGGGTGGCCGATTGACGGCATTGACGAATCGATCGCTCTGCAAACCGGGTGCACATCCGGGTCTGCCGAGAACGCGTCGTGGACGTACACTACACAGGATTATAACTTGCCACCGGCACAAAACTCTCACGGAAGTGAAGTAGTTTTTCTTGCCAGTTTTCCATGAGTAGGCCCCAATATCGTGTTATGTTTATCACCGGTGAGGCTGTTTCCCTAATCCCTAGTGTGTTCAGCTTCAGCCGCTCACCTCCGGAGAATGATGGTGTGTGAATGAAAACACACCGCTCTCAATTTCTTTTATACCCTACCCTTTATCAATTGGGTATCATCATTTTTGTTTATCGTGAGAATTTTGTGCCGGTGGCAATTTGTAATCGTCTGTACACTACGGTACTAGCGGGCCAATCAGAGGACTATTGGCGGACCGGGTTTTGTGCAATTCAAGATAAACAGAGTATACAATCAAGTCAAAAAAGGCAGACTTCGCGGCGAGTTTTTGGGCGTGCGGTGGATGGGCGCGGAAGGCAATGTTCTACACTAATCGCAAGGGACTGATTCCAGCAGAAACAGGGGTTTTGAAAAATGGGCTGCTGGGTCTTGTGAAGAAGGTAAACAGAAACAATTTAAAGTTTGGTAAATTTCCTTGAAGGTAGTGTTCACGATGGAATGAGTGGGCGTGCTGGCTGTTCATTGCTTTTGATTATTATGAAAGGTGATAAGGAATTGTTAAGCCCTTTCACTGGCTAGAACAAGCTACAGTGTCCTCTATCCTAATCAGTGGTTGAAGATAGGACTTACCCCAACCAGTTGCATTCAATTATGAAAATTACCAAGGCAGTTTTCAAAGGAAGGGAGGGGCGAAAAGGATAGGCCTGGTACCAAATAATCAATCTCATCAAATCGCAGAGCTCTTCCTTCGCGTTTATTTCGGGACGTAGGCTCCTGTCGTACTCGGCCGAAGAGCTGCAGTCACACCGGTCGATACGTATGCAATGCGTTGGCACTCAGGTGGAAAAATACCCCCGGTGAGTCCGGAGTGCACCCGCCAGCTGCGTCCTATCCCGTCCGAGTCCGTCCCGGTCGATACGTTTGCAATACATTGCTCATTGAGGGGGAAAATCCTCCCCCCCCCGTTGTAGCCGGACAGCGCCGTCCGCAGTGTGCTTGAGTGCGCCGGCCTAATCGATTTGCACTCAGCCGACATGCTAGGGACGACGCTGGATCACAAGGGACGGGAGAGGACGGCTCAGGAACACTCGGGACGGAAGAGGACGGCGCAGTCCGGCTTTCGACCGACTATGAGGGGCGCCTTCGGCACTGAATTTCTTTCGATTCCCTAATCTTCCCTAATGGCTGCATCAAGTGTCGATGAAGTGCCGACACATCGAATAAGGATGCGTTTTTACAGCTATGCTTCGTTGTTCAATGTCTCGAGAAATCGCTTTTAGGATAGGAGCCCGGATTTGTAAACGCCCTCCTTTGTTCATCTAGACGTGTTTTAGTGGTCTCATTGTTTCAGACAAATAGCGTTCACCACCTCGTCTGCAGCGGACCAGGTAGACAGTGCCATGACGCATGCAGATTTTCTTTGATCAGTGTCTACCTGACCCGTGTCAGAGGAAGCGGAGAGCGCTGTGTGAGTGGAAGACTAGTAAACTTCAACTACCGAGCGGTACCGATTGCCAGAAGGGCATAAAATGATAATATCAGTTGCATTTCTATATCAGACCGACCCACTCAAACTCTTATATGAAAGTTGTAAAGCATTTTATGGCTTTGCGACAATCGGTACGCACAGTACTTGGCGTCTAGTTGAAACAATGAGACCCTTTAAGGCAAGTCTAGATGAACAACGGAGGGCGTTACAAAGCCGGCCTCCTATCCTAACAGCGGTTTCTCGAAGCATCGAACAACAAAGCATAGCTGTGAAAACGCGCCTTTATTCGACCCGTCTGCATCTCGCGAAGTATTGGATGGGTATATGATGCAGGGACGCAGAGGAAAGATTCACTTTGACAGGTTTTCGTCACCAATACCTCCTTTGAACTGTGGTGTCAACGTTTCAAAACGTGCGGTCTAGTGTGCATGTGGTTTACCGTGGTGTAACTCTGCTATTGGCTAAAGGATATAAGAAAGTACATACCTCTATAAGTGAGGCAAGTGAAATTTTTCCGTTTGCTCACAAGCTGATATAGCTTCTCAAGTTTTTCTGTCGTCGCGAAATGCGCAGTGAGTATGTGGTTATTGCCACTGTCGAATAGGTGAATGTCGACAACTGAAATGGAATTTGTCAGCACATGAAGGCACCTCTAGTTCCACACGCTTACCTTGTGTTTGGGCTACAGTTGGTTCAATGCTGCACAAGACCTGCAATTTCCGAGACGGATTGAGTTAAAATGGGAAGTTTCTTGGAAATTGCAAAGTCACCACAAATGCAATCGTGATCAGCTTCGTGGTATCGCCCGTCCGCCATGACAAAGTGGGCATCAATGAGGTGATCGGATTGGTCTGGCTGTTTGCTCACCCCAATGTGATAACTTCAATCAAAGGTGATGTGATATGTGCTATCATTGTCTACTAGACTATATGAGCCGCCATCGCCCTTCACGCCTCTTTCACACTACCGTCGCTAATTGCCGCGATAACACCCTCTTATTACAAACAGGGGTGCAACGCAATCTTGATCAATACTTGTGGTTATTATGCTATAATGTCGCGCGTCTTGAAAGGCCCTGGGCTCTATCCTAGACGGAGGGTGGCAACTGGCATCTAGCTGGCAAATGTCAATTACGAGGCCGACAGTTAGCATACCCGCGTCATGTCAGGTAAAGCCTAGTTTTGACTGCAGGTGGTCGCTGCGGCCATGCGAGGGACAACTGTTCCTTTTTCATCGCGCGTAATGGAAAGCCGCTCCATAGCTTCGTGGCAAGCGTCCTACATCGCTAGGTCGCGGCGACGAAATCCTATGTTTTACTGCATCGCTGCTTGGAGAGCGATTCTCAATGGTCGCTGAACATCGCTGCATCGCGGCCATCATGGCAGCGATGGAGCGATTGCCAGCGAATGACACGTTTCTTCTAGTGAGTATTGACCCTTTCACATGACAAAATCAGTGTTTCCGAGTCGAAAAGTGTTATTGATAACTACCAGCCATTAATTTGACCGATTGATTGAATTTCTTCGATCATCCGTGAGGCTATGCACTATGAACAGAATCGCTGCCGCTGCTACATCGTTGCAACAGCGGGTGTGAAATCGCTGCGATGAAAAACAGCAGCGATGCAGTCAAAACTAGGCTTAATGCCAGCGGTGGAGCGATAGCGATTGTGTATGAAAGGCAGTAATCCACCGATCGGCACTCGGTTGGCGCCTACTCAAGTGGTTGGCACTTCAAAGTCAACGAATCTTCATCTTCTAGACCGGGGTCATGCGAGCAGCGACATCAAAAGTGCATATCAGGCATATCGATTTTCGGCCGATATTGGCGGTGAACATTGTGTCACCTCGCTCGTCGCTGTGAGGATGATCCTGGCCCTAAAATGGTATTCTTTGATAATAGATATCACTGATAAGCTCAACTGGTATATCAACCATTTCAGTCCATTGGTTCACGGCAACCTCTGGGCACCTTCTAGGATAGAAAAACCGGTCGGACCGAAGCCGCTGAATGGCCTCTCTGGGCTGATCGCGGGAGTATGGCGGGGCGAATGCTGATAAGCACAAGGCTCGCCAGGCTGATCGCCTGAGGATGTTAAGGCGTCGGTCGGACCAACGACAGACATTCAAGTTTCAGTTGTATCGCGGGCCAATGCGGTTTTCGTTGATCGAATCGCAATCAGCATCAGAGCTTTGCCTTCATGCCGGGTCCATCCTAAGACGATGGCGGTCTGATCGCGTGATGGGTGTTGTTCGTCCCGTCTAGCGTCAGCGATCCGACCGGGGTTACTGTCTGAGTTTATGCCGGCCCTGGAAGGTGAGCTTAAGTCACTATACAGAGGCCTGCATATTTCTGACAGCTGAGAGAAAATCCCTTTTCGCCCGTAGGGGGGGGATTGGAGGTGAGGTGGTTGATCCATACATCGTTGCGCATGGATACCTAGCCAACGGTTTGCGGTGAGGGACTCATCTCGGCCCATGGGTCTGTCTTGAAGATGGCGGGCATCAGTCAACTGACTGCTCAACAGAGGGATTGTCACGCAAAAGCCAAGAGGCAGCCTGCTTTTGGCCTACGTTGTGACGGATCGCCGGCTAAAAGCTGTCAGACACCGGAAATGGTTCCCGCTGGGCAGGCAAATGTCTGTAGACTGCCAACCTCATTTGTCCATTGAGTTGCAACGAAGCCTGCTGTAAAAATTCCGTCAAAAGTTTTATCAAGCTCAACATAATTCAAGCACATGGGAAACACAGTTTAAAAAAATTGATGAAGGGCGTCAATTTTACATGTTCAGGGCCCCACGCAGAAGTGCATGATTAAGGAACCAGAAAAAAGTTCATTGGAACTTAAGTTCTTTTCAAAGATGAATAATAACGATGCGAGTAAACGAAAAAGGGTGCCGACGCCGTTGATGTCGATCGATGTGAATGAAATATGGCGTGAAGCGTTACATTGAACGTAAATGCTTACGTCACACCTGGCTCATGAGACGAACGGCTAAAATGGTTCTGTACCTACCAGGTCTGCCGGAGCACTGGCTTTACAATGTTCAAATCTTGCTCCCTCCATAGTTCAGTTCACGCTTGAGGCTCATAATAATTCATGGCAACATCTCAACGTGCATATCGAAACATTCATTATGGCCCAAAGATGTTAAAACTACAATAAATACGACCGTAGCAACGTCTTCACAAAGATAGTCTATTAATATTCATAATCCGGATGTTTCTTGAAGTCTACGCAGCCGAGACACTCGCAGTAGTCCTTGCCCTGACCACAGTATCCGGCACGACTGCAACAATAGGCTTCGCCAGATGGGTCACATTTGGCCACTTTTCCTGACGAAGGTAGTCGTTCCGCATCAGGACCGCACCTTCCTGAATGGACAGGATTCATGGTGGTTCGATCAAGTCGACAGCTGCATGTATATGTGTGACCGGATGACCTCAAAGCGATCGCTCGCAATGGGTCATGTGATCTCAACGTACCAACGTTTGCTGGATTCTGCGAATAAGTCCACCACTCAGTGGGTTTGTACTTGAAGTCTCTGTTCTTGGAAAAGTCCATACAGCCGACGCACTCGCAGTGTTCCTAAATAAGGACTGTACACGCGTCTGATCTCCCCTGTAAGGAAATGTCCATCTGCCATACCTTAGTATTGCCACAGTAGCCACCGTTGCTGCAGCAGTGCGCGTTCTCGTCGTCAGGATTGCATGTGGGAATCACACCATCAATGGGGGGGATCTGTGGACCACATCGTCCACGCTTGCCATCTGCCGCATCAGAGGTGTACCTAGGCACAGGATTTTACGATTTTGAATCCACTGACTAGGCTGGTCGTTACCAAGTGATCTTTGATTGGGATGGCTTGATAGGTTCCTTCAGAATCAGCATAGGATCTGCAGCGTAATCCACACACTCAGGACAGCTGCAGAATTCCGAACCAGATCCGCAATAGCCGAACTGAATCTTGAGAATGGCAGACGGGTGTAGGAAGAGTTGAGCTCTCTCTCAGAAATCTACATGAGCAGCAACATTCTAGACCCTTTCCGGAAGGCTTAGAGTCTCGCCGTCCATCTCTATTTTTTTCACCAACCTTTCCGCAACATGCATGACCAGGATCGTCAGGATCACACACAGGATAGTAGCCATTGTATAGAGGTGCCGATTTCCCACACATTCCCGCCAGTTCCTGAAGGATCGTTTAGGATCGCCTTTAAATGTCTAGCCTGCCTGGGCGTTGTTGCAGGAAAGGTGACTTCGCTCTCAAGTTCAAAGCGTATCCTACCATGATTCTCGATTTATGAATGGTGAGTCAACACTCAAGGAATCGGCACGAGCATCTGGCCAAAGCTCCTAGGGCGGCATTCACGTACGCGGCGGATTTGGAAGGGGTTGGGCCAGGGATGGGGCGTCGGCGCGTCGAATGACTGCCCTGCAAGTGCTGGAGATAATCAATAATTGGTGCCTCAGCGTGGTCTCTGTCCTCGGTAGGGTTGGCGAGTGAATGATTTTTCAGTTACTTCCAGTCCACGCACTGCTATCATCAAACGCGCCGGCGCCCCACACCTTGCCCCAAACCCTTCCATACCCTCCGCGTAGGTGAATACCGCCCCTGCTTTAGCGCCTAAGGACTCAAATGGACCCACCTCGCCATCATCGTAGGTCCACCACCGTTGCTCGTTGATTGGTGAACATTTATATGATAAGCCCTGTTCTGGTGAATGGCGTTGGCATAGTCCACCTTCCTAAACAGACTGGAGTCTTTTTCAACCTAATGAAACAAATGAGTGAGTTAATGAATGAATGAATGAATGAATGAATGAATGAATGAATGAATGAATGAATGAATGAATGAATGAATGAATGAATGAATGAATGAATGAATGAAGGAATGAATGAATGAAGGAGGGAATGAATGATTGAGTGAATCGATGAATGAGTTCCTCAGAGTTCTGCTGCGAGTGTTCACCTTGGACAAAGCCCTCAACATTGTCAACTGATCGTCATCGAAATCAATTGCCCAGATCATAACGCCGCCGAAGTCATGCTCTGTGATATAGTCCACCTGAAGAGATGAGCATTGGAAGTCGTCTAAAACTTGACTCGCTCACGATGGCTTGAGTTTCAGAGCAACGGGTGGTCGCAGCGCGGCTAGCAGAGCTCTTGACAGGATCAATTTAGGAGACAGAACACTGACACGCACAAGGGTCAACAATGTGCTTTTGTTCTCCTATCGTTGACCTGAATGTTGTCTGAATCCACACTTGAACACAGCCCAGCGGCGCAGCTACCCCGCGCTGCTCTGGCGAGGACCTTAGGGGTCAGACCCCAAAACTCACCTTCTGCGCGAGGCTTTCGGGATTTTCAAATCCGACAAATGTTTTATTTTCCGGCATCCAAATGAATGGACTCTTTGCTCCCTGATGAAATCTCGCCCGGGAGACATTGAAACGGCTATGAAGCACACGCCATTGGACGTCGCCGCCCTAAACAGGTTTGATAAGTTTTGTTGAAGAATATTGACTTTGCTTCATCAGCTACCTCAAACTTATTGTGTCCATCACTGGCGGTGGCGAGTCTCCACATGTCGTCAGCTGGATCAACGGCCTCACCCACGTTATGCCAGTAACGTCCATAGAAGGGCACACCCATGTTCAACTAAACATCATTGTGAATCAAACCGAACTGCAGGGGTAGGTCTTTGAGGAGCTGGTTCACTTAACCTACCACTACGGTCGTACTGGTAGGCCCTCTAAACTAGATCCGCGTTGAACAATCGAGCTTACCTTATTGGTCGCCTTAATTTGGCAGCTGTAGTACTTCATCGTGGCATGTACGTTCATCCTACCAGAAAACCTAAACAAACCTTCAAACGTATTCACCTGCTGCGTACATATGCTTGCTCTCTTAGGTACCCGTCATTGTCGGCCGATAAGCTGTAGCCACCCGGGTCGATACGTATTTGATGCATTCCGCACTCAGGTCGCCAACCCCCCCCCCCCCGCCGATGTGCCCGGAGTGCATCCACCCACTGCGTCCTGTCCTGTCCATGTCCGTCCCGATCAACACGTGTGTGATAGATTGCTCATTTAGGTGAAAAATCTCCCAGTTGTGGCCGGACAGCGCCGTCCGCAGTGTGCTCGAGTGCTCCCGCCTAATCGATTTGCACTCAGCCGACATACTAGGGACGACGCTGGATCACTAGGGACGGGAGAAGAGGGTGCAGTCCGGCCTTTGTCCGACTACATATGACGGGGGTCTTAAACAACTAAGCTCTGATACATCCCTAGTGACCTGTTCATTTCGATTATCACCAGCAGCGGAGCGGTGAGCCTCGGTGAAATATAACTGGTGATAAGGAGGCTTCGACGAAAAAACCACCGCTCTGCGCTGTGATAATCGAAAACATGAGTTCACTTGGAATGAAACAGAGTCTACCGGTCTCGAGACAACCTGATTCCTTCCTCTCTCGATCCTAGCAGCAATACGGCAACTGGCATTATGTTATGTTATGCTATGTTATGTACTTTGCAGTGGCTGCAATACGATGCCGCGACGCGACTGCCTGCACGGGATGGGCGCTTTTTAGTCACGATCGTTACGCCATGCTACGTTATGTTAGACCATGATATGTTCTATTAAAGTCACAGTCCAACCTCGTTATCGATTTTTCGTTTTTCTGCCTATTTTGGAGAAAATTTCACGCTGATCACAACGACGTCTCTAGAATCGCTCAGAACTCACTACGAACGGAGTTACGGCTCCTCAAAAATCTCAATTTTGAACGGCTAGAAGTTCGCGGACGAGTTGTCTGGAGCCTGTATTTTCTCGTTATTCGCAGCAATCGTTCTGAAAGAGGCTGCAATATAAAGCCAGACCAAAAACAAATCGAAGAACATAGGTTTTGAATAAAATCAATCGCGCGTCTCTTCCCTATTGAGTTCGGAAACCTGGCAGTGGGCGTTACCCATTTTTACTTTCAACGGGGCGTGGCCGACATTTTCCTAGCTTCTTCTCGCATATTTGAGCGAATTGAGATTTCGCGCTTGGCAGGGTTGCTATACATATACGGCGACTGGACCAAAATATAAAAAAATATCTCTGAGGTCGGACTGTGCCATTAAGCTATGTTATCTGGAACTCACGAGAACTTGGAATAGGAGCCAAACTCTTGTTTCCGTTGCGATCGCGTGAGGGGCCGGTGATTGTTCGAGATTACTATGAACTACACTGTAAATTCTGAATGGATTCGATTAACATACTTCGGTGGTGTAGCAAAGAGCAGCGGTGCTGGTGGACCGGTGAATGCTCCCCATTTCGATTGCCATGCGCCAAAGTAGTCATATGACATCACATTGATGAAGTCAACATACTTGACAAGCTGTACGAGGTCATAGCCTGCAAATCATAATAATCAGTTCGAGAACTTCGGTACTGGTTTGGAGGACCTACCAGCACTTTGAGCAGTTTAAGGCGAATATTGCTAGCTCAAATTATCCTCACGACTTCCTGCGATGTCGTGGTAGGTTCCCTGGACCAGTGCTGGATAATATGCTCACCTGGCTTGAGGACCCAATGTCCAGCAGCTCCAGCGAATGAGAGTAGATAGCTGGACTGTCTACTGTTTTGCTCCTCTAGCTCCCTCAGCTGATTCCGCAGTTCCCTCATTAGGTGCACATAGTTCCTTCGATCGGCCTAGAAGTTGGATCATGCTTTTTCTGAAGCGGTACGGCAAGGAGCGATCCCATAGGCGTCGTTTACACTTCCGCCCGAGCGGCGCGACGAAGTGTGATCCTGTATTATCGATTCCGCCGCATCGCATGATCGATATTAAAGGATTGCACTGTGTCGCGCCACCCCACGATGACACTATAAATGAGGCCTAGTATGTTTGGGAACGTCTGAATTGAAAACACCCACAGGAGTTCCCTCAATAGATCCACCTGTGACCGGATACTCCCAGTCCATATCGACACCATCGAATTTATACTTAGTGATGACGTCAATGACGTTTTTAATGAGAATAGTCCTGAATTATCAATCGATTACATGCAGACGTCGCAGGCATCTGTGGCAGATACTCTGAGCTAGTACCGCCCTGGAGTGCAACATACCTCCGTGGGTGGTCTGCGGCGAGAAGCGAGAAATACTGTGAGTTTTCCCAACCACCAATGGCAAACAGCACCTTCAGATGTGGATGGCGTCGCGCGACCTTCAAAAATTCACATCGATTCCCGGTGAAACTCTGACCCAATTTCTCACTTTGAATTAGGGCAGATAACTAATCACCACTTAGCCCTTACCATATTCTGACTACGAACAACACCGGACTTTGAGGCTTGGCCCGGTAGACCAAACCGGTAAAATTTGAGGTTTGAAGGGGTTGAAGATGAGGATCCACCACCAGTTCTCACCAGTCATCTACCACTTTTTCATAGAGTGGTGATACGACCATTAAACAACATGAGCAACAGTTACGGCTCAAACTCCACCCGCAGCAAAAACCTTGAAAATGATAGTGAGGAGGTCTCCAAATTCAGAAAAAACGTCAAACACGATTTTGGCGCGAAACTCAAGTTCAATTTTACATTGGTTCAGACTAATTTTTCTCTGGAGTTGAAGTTTTTTTGTGGGCCCTTCCGACATATTCGTTCACTTGTGAGGCCAAGCTATACAAAAACATGAAAAATTAATATGCGGTTTTCTGCGCGTACGATGCGTTTAAGCTGCTTCGAAAAACAGTCTATCGAGAGCTGTTGCGTAGACAAAAAAAAACTTTTGAAATTTCACTCTTTGCACGTGAATAGTTCAAAGAAGGCCGAAAAGTCCGCTGTTCAGGGCTTTGAGAAGTTGAAACAATTAGGCCCAAACCTTGTCTAAGGGGGCTACTTGGGGTATTGAAGACTAGTATGATGTTTGTTTTTCGGTTCTGGGAAGACTAAGGTACTGTGCTTATCTGGACCAAATTCCGGTCCGCAATTGCGTGTCGACACGCTTTGCGGCCGCACGCGCTCGAGTCAGTCGGGTTTCCAGCGCCAAAGCCGACTCGATGGGGCTTTTTTAAACAATTTTATTGAATTTTTCTTAGTTTCCAGTTTCCGAAACCCACCTAGAGTCAGCAGATCGGCGGCTGCTGCGCTGGAAGCTCTTCTGACTCGGGAGCGTGCGGCCGCAAGGCGTGTCGAGACGCAACTGCGGTATAAGCACAGTATTATACTCTACGGCAACGGAAAGGGCGATTGTGCGGATGGCGCATTTCCAGTAAGCCAAGGCCCTAGTTATACACCAGCGAAATGAAATCGTCTCGCGATGACATTGCCGCCGCTTGCTGCGTGAATCAGGGACTCGTCTGCAAAATTGCGTCTTTGGCGTCTTTGACGCAATGCTGCATACTAAAAATTTCCAGGCGTTTATAATGGTATTTTATCGGGTTTTTCGCATCTGACACCTTTAATTGCAAGATATCACTAATAATCAATTCCTCTTGTCATAGCAGTGCTCATTATGTCGTTTTAGTAATCTTTTAACAATTTTAAATCTGAAAAATAATCAGCTGGTGAGAATTGGCAAATTTCCAAGAGCAGGTCCCGCAAGAATACAGTATACGGTGCCGCGGTGTGTATATCTGCTCTGTGCGGCTTTCCGGTGCGTTTTTCTGCGACCACTGTTTCTTTTGGCATGCCTGAGCACAGTTAGGGCGCATATAAGTGATAGTTGTCCTGCTATTTCCGCAGCGTCCCGCCGGTGTATAACTAGGGCCTAGCTGTAGGTTGCGGCATAATCAACGGCAATGCAAAGTTGTAAGAAAAAACAGAAAAATGGATACACGTAGGATTCTTATTGTACTCCTAATATTATTTACTGTGCTTCTCTGGGCCAAATTCCGGTCCGCAATCACGCCTCGACACGCTTTGCGGCCGCGCGCTTCCGAGTCGGAAGAGTTGCCAGCGCCGCAGCCGCCGATCTGTTGACTCTAGGTTGGTTTCAGAAACTGGAAACTAAACAAAATTGCAGAAAACTGCATGAAAAATCCATATCGAGTCGGTTTTGGCGCTGGAAACTCGATTGACTCGAGCGCGTGCCGCCGCAAAGCGTGTGGAGGCGCAATTGCGGTACGGAATTTGGTCCAGAGAAGCACAGTACGTTCCTCTCGTCATTCCAGAGAAATGTATAGAAGAAGCTTGAAGTGAACCCACTGTCATAATCTCATCGAGACGTTTCTGAGCAGCACTTCCTTGTAGATGGATTGTCCCGTCTGATTCCAGTGTAAAGAATGCGAATATAAGATGTGTTAAGGCATTTGCCTAAAATTTCATAAAAATTTGTGGTAAGACATTGGCATTTGAAATTAGCTAATTATACGCTCGTATACAGTAGCGGTCATAAATCTATTGACATCGGCTTTTTTCCAAAAATATCTGCTCTAACTCTGAGAGTTTTGGCCGCGAAATAGCCGGGAAATAGCCCACCAGGCTCCGTAGCGGCTCCTGGTGGGCTGTTTATCGGCTATTTCGCGGCTATTTCTCGGCTTTTCACGGAACGGACAAGAAGTAGCCAAGAAGAAGTCGAGATATAAACGAGAAATACTCAGAAGTAAATGAAATTGACCAAGGCGCAATCGTCGCCGGCTCGCCGAGCCACCATCTGGGGCCGCCGGCTGTTGCGCGGGGCCTCCAGAAGCTGAACGAGGTCCAAGCATCTCAAACTTGGGTAATTGAACCGACGGTGGTGCTGACATGAGATTCATGCCTCTGGAATGCTCCGAATATCTACCGGGAGAGCATTATTTCCCGGCTATTTCGCGGCGAGCATTATTTGGCGGCTATATTGCGGCGAGCATTATTTAGCGGATATTTCTCGGCTATTTCGCGGCTATTTCTCGGCGAGCATTATTTGGCGGCTATTTAGCGGCTATTACGCGGCAAGTAGACACTTTTCGGCTATTTCGCGGCTATTTCTCGGTCAAAACTCTCAGAGAACTGGGGCTATCAATTTTATCTTCTAATATGATCTTTTTGCTCATAATGTCGGTAAAATGAAGTGTGTTGCAGAATTATAACGCGAATGTACACCGATGAGGAAGATTATTCATCAATATTGACAATCTGCGAATTTTTGTCTCTACCTAAACTCGTTCACTTTCTTCGTCGTTTTCGATACTCACTTGGTGATTTTTGTATTTCAAAGGATTGGTACATAGTTCATTTATAAAAAGGAAAATTGTCACATAGTGATCGAAGATCTATCATATGAGGTCCCGAAAGGGGTCTATCAGGAGCGAGGAAAAAAAGTATTGGAAAAGTATTGCCGATTACAATACAGGCCGTTTAAGAAATTGTGATGATTAGCTCTAGTCATCTATTGAGATGGGAATCTTGAAAAAGACTTATTGAGATAAGAGTATCACTGAATGATATCATAGCACGCACATTAGGCGACATTCTGGGGCGGCATGCATGAACGCTGTGATGTGAAGGTCAGGAAGCCGCTCCGCGTCCTATGCGCGCAGCGTGGAGCCACGGGACGGCCCCGAAATGCATGGCGTAAATTGGGGTGTCGCGGACGTAAATGCACTTTCCAACGCAAACTTTACGCGCGCGATTTCTGTCATCCCAGTCGCGCTTGCCTCCAATTCTTGAGATGCATGAATGACAAAAAAGTACCAGAGAGCGACTGGAATGACAGAAAAATGCCGCTTGGCGTAGAGTTTACTGTAGAAGGTGCATTCACGTCCGCGACGCACCAATTTACGCCATGCATTTCGGGACCGTCCCGTGGTTCGACGCTACGCGCATAGAACGCAGAGCGGCTCCCTAACCATCTTCGCAGCGTACATGCATGCCGCCCTGAGGCTCAACGCTCAAGAAATTAGGGGAAATGTCAAGAAATTTTATATAGAAACACGGGTGAATTTGTGGGTTCATTCTCCTGAAGAATTCTTATAGAGCTTTCTCAGGTATCACTCAGCACTGCCAAGCGTCGACACACTGACTCCGGGCTCTTTCCATGTCGTCCCGTCCCATCGAATGGCTCCTGATGGGAGCAAGGCATCAGAAGACCAGGCTAGTGTAGATGGCGGAGCATCTTTACCCGACTCCATTTTAATGGGAAAAAGTAGTTTTCTAAGCTGAATCTGGTGCTACAAGGGAACGAGGCGTAGATTCAGTCGGAAAAACTACTTTTTCCATTGTTGTGGAGTCAAGTGGGGATGCTCCGTCGTCCACACTACCCTGGCCTTCTGATGCCTTGCTCCCATCAAAAGCCATTCGATGGGGCGACTTGGAAAGAGTCCGGACGCTTGGCAGTATTGAATGATACTTGAGAAACCCCTATAAGAAATCTCCAAGTAAATAAACCCACAAATTTACTCGTGTTTTTTTTATAAAATTTCTTGAGATTTCCTCTAATGTCTTGAGCGTTGAGCCTCTTGAGCCTCAGAATTTCGCCTAATGTGCGTGCTATGATATCATTCAGTGATACTCTAATCTCAATAAGCCTTTTTCAAAAGTCCTATCTCAATAGATGACTAGGGGTAACCATCAAAAATTTTTAAACGGCCTGTATTGTGATCGCCAATACTTTTCCAATACCTTTTTTCCTCGCTCCTGATAGACCCCTTTTCGGACCTCATATGATAGATCTTTGATCACTATGTGACAAATTCCTATTTCTAAATGAACTGCCAATCCTTAGAAATAGAAAAATCACCAAGTGAGCATCGAAAACGACGATGAAAGTGAACGAGTTTAGGTAGAGACAAAAAGTCGCAGATTGTCAATATTGATAAATAATCTTCCTCATCGATGTACATTCGCGTTATAATCCTGCAACACACTTCAATATATCGGCATTATGAGCGAAAATATCATATCAGAAGATAAATTTGATAGCCCCAGTTAGAGCAGATATTTTTGGAAAAAAGCCGATGTCAATAGATTTATGACCGCTACTGCAGACCTTTCACCAATTTAAGTCCAGTGGAGAGACGGGGCCCCGGCGGCAGGTCGTCACTCGCAATCCGCTGTCCATTCTCAGGAAACCACCGCATTCAATGCGTGTCGAATATGCATTCAATTCGAGTGACCACACCCATCGAAAGGCTCCATCACAGGGGCACGTGCTCCAAACAGCGGCACATGCTGCAAAATCTCATAGCAGGAGCATGTGCCGCCAAGTTCAATCGCAGGGGTACTTGCTGCAAGGTAGTCCAGCGCTATCGTGGCAGCACACAGACGCGACGCGGCTGGCACACCAACGTGCGACGCGGCCAGCCCGCCGAGCACCATCTGGGGCCGTCAACGATTGGACGAGGCCTCTAGCGGCCGGGCGGGTAAAGTACCGCAAACTTGGGTAATTGAACCGGCGAAGCTGCCGACCTCTCAGTTCCGTCTCAGGAGTGCATCGTATACTTTCCTTTTTTAGATAATAGTTTTGTCATCGAGTTGAATGTGTATGATGAACGCATTGGACGGCTTATTTGTTGGGGGCACGTGCTGTAATTTCAAACACAATAGGAGCACGTGCTCCCCTAGCAGCACGTTCCCTGACTGTTCTCGAAACCACCTTGTCTTCGAGTTGAATGCATATTCGACACGCATTGAATGCGGCGAATGCCTGAGTTGGTGTAGCGAATGCCGCGCGGCCACCGCTAATGATCGCGGCTGGTCCATTCGCTCGACTATATTTGGCGAGAGGTCTATATGAACTTCTTCGAATGGTAGCTCAATTGTTTTGTGTTTTTGGTTTAAAAAATGCTGGATTTTTTCTGTTGCTTCTGAAAGCATAACTATCAGGGCTATATAATAATTATATGCATACCTTGAATATCAGTATCGGATTTCAAGGTGCAGTACAGATGTTCAGTACATATCACTGCTCTACAAGTGGTGTATCGGGAGGGAAATGACGTCTAGTTATGTATGTATAATGAAAACTGTCATTAAAATATCATATCCTTACCCAGGGTTCCCACGTTTCTCCACCCATAGCTCTTGCATTAAACGCAGACATAACTTCTTTCAGCCCTAACTGTACCTAATGGCCAATTTTGTTCAAAAGGTGTGCCAGGGGGTATGGGTATGGCCGGATGGCCTGTTGACCACACATAATCATCGATATTGGCCTGGTCATTGCCACCCACGGTTCACACCAATTCTGCCACAAATTTTCCGCCGGTTGCCTCCAAACGTACTTTTCTTTGATACCTGGCGCATACTTGATCTAAATCTGAGAATTTCTGCGACTAAATGCGTCTTTTCATTCTTACGATGTTCACTTTTCAACGCCTTGTAGTGAGTCCTCATAGTGAAAGTTGCTTTTTCTCTCACCACTTCTCATGTGAAATTCAATCCAGTGCACATACTTTGACACTCCGAAGCGTTACGTACAAACATATTTATAATATTTAGATTTACATTGTTTTGAAAATTATTCAAACCCCCTAACTTCAGATGCGGCCCAAATATGGAGACGGGATTGTATTCTGATGTCATGCTAAATTCTGTCAAATTTCCATTCAAGGTTCAAATTTACCTCTCGCGGAAGAGTTATTTCCGTGAGTTTAAATAAGTTTTTCTAATTTTTTGCATTTTTGTTTTTTTTTTGTGAAAATTTTGCGCTGATTTCGCGACTTTCACAAAAAAATTTCCACATGAGGTCTATCCGAATGAGACTGTCCGCGCAAGCGGTCGGTGGGCGTGTCGAGCAACCGTCGCGTGGGCATTTTTTTTTTGGACGAACTTGAACGGCTGTAGACAGCTGACTGAAATATCCTTCACTATTCCTTGAATACATATTGCTGCTCTTCGATTCAAAATTCCGAAAAATGTCTTTTTGAGGGTCGCTGAACACGCACGCGGACTGCGTCGGTGGTCAATCATAGTCGGATCGACTTTACGTACATATGTAAGTAGCAGGGGTGTGCGTTAATGGGAAATTTTTTTTTCGTCAACCGTTAACCGTTAATTTTTGAAAAAAAACCGCGTTAATCCGTTAATGCGTTAACACGTTAATTTTGCAATTCGTTAACAGTTTTGAAAACATTACCTGACCACCACGAAAATCGATAAATAACCAGACGTCCCAAAAAAAAACATGAAACACGTTCCATACCAAACACCGCAGTCAGTACACTCCAAACTTGGAAATCATCTTCATGGATTATTAATACTATCATCCAGAACAATAAACGAATACTCTTCAAGAATAGGAATCCTGACATGCAAAAAAGCATAGATGGATGGAACATTAACCAAATAAAAATTAACGTGATTTCGGGACTTTTTCGTTAACCGTTAATCGTTAATTTTTGAAAAAAAAACCGCGGTTACCCATTAATGCGTTAACACGTTAACGTTATTAACGCACAGCCCTGGTAAGTAGATCATGCATATGTATGTGACTTGACAAGGATGGAAGCTGCCTAAAAGTATTTACATAGTGTTCTACTAATTAGATGCTAAGGTGAAGCCGAAATAAAGTGGGTGTATAGGTATATAATCAAATAATCAGGTAACTATGTGAGTATATGAAAAAAGTTACCTGCTCGTCGGTGAATGGTACGGTTCCCCATGATGTGATATAGCCGACGATGCGTCGCGCGCAGGATTTGCCGGTGGCTCGAGTCTGGCCTGAATGAGATTACAGAAAATGGGGAAATCTGTTACCTAAATTGTCTGCTGTATTATTCGCCATTTTCTCAATTTCAAGGAATTTAAAATTTTGCTCCAGACAACACTCTTGGGAATGGGTTTTAGCAAAGAAGCCTATGTATACTCTGTTTGTCTTGAATTGCACAAAACACGGTCCGCCAATAGTCCTCCAATTGGCCCGCTAGTACCGTAGTGTACGTCCACGACGCGTTCTCGCCAGACCCGGGTGGCAAGGTGGGTGATCGAGTGACGTCATGGACGAATCGACCGCCCTGCACACCGGGTGCACACCCGGGTCTGCCGCGTACGCGTCGTGGACGTACACTACGGTACTAGCGGGCCAATTAGAGGACTATTGGCGGACCGTGTTTTGTGCAATTCAAGATAAATAGAGTATAAAAGATCCCTGTTTTCATTATTTAATTGCTATTTTTTTGGTATGGATTTATGAGGGTAATGCGGCGAATTAGCGCTGACTATCATGTCGCAAGTTGTTGAGATAAGCTGCTTTCCCTTGGCAATGCAAAAAAAAAAGTTTCTTCCAATAAGAGTCCTGAGAACGCTTCCGAAAGTTGATCTCGATGTTGTACTTGGATGCGAGGCCTCCGATCTGATGCAGGGTCAGACACTGGGGACGAAAATAGTGCTGTGCTTCTCTGCGCTAAATTCCAGTCCGCAAATGCGTCTCGACACGCTTTGCAGCCGCACGCCCCCGAGTCGAAAGAGTTTACAGCGCCGCAGCCGCCCATCTGTCGAATATAGGTGAGTTTTAGACACTAAAAACTCAAAAATGTTGCAGAAACTGTCCAAAAAAAGTCACATCGAGTGGGACTTTGGCGCTGAAAACTCGACCGACTCGAGCGCGTGCGGCCGCAAAGCGTGTCGAGACGCAATTGCGGACAGGAATTTGGCCCAGAGAAGCACAGTACTCGGCTCCACGCAGTCATAAACTGCTCAATACATTCGCAGCACATTGTGCGCCATTGTAGCGAACAGGCGTCCACTGGTTTGTCGTAGGGAACGAATTGATGAGAGCAGTTTTTCTTCTGCCTAAGCAGAAACCTTAAGTTGAATCAATGTGAACACAAAACCACGGCAGATTTTAGGGAATGCAAAGGCGCAGTAATGATCTACACCACTTTATATATTTATTATTTCATCTATGAAAGCAGCTAGTTAAGTTGCGGCATGGTTTTGGCAAGCCGTGCACGGTATTCTGCACTTTTCTCACTAGGGACCCGCAACTACTCGAGAAAGCCGATTTCGGCGAGGAAAATCTTAATCAATGTACTTTCAGCGACGTTTTTAAATCTGTTTGTAGCTGCTGTGAAGTTTTCTGACCCGAGTTAAATGGGTTTTCCCTGTCGGCCGCTAGGGCATCCACTCAGACAGTATGTGGGGGCGAATCGCTGGCATTTGGCGGGCGGATCGACATCCCCACGCCATCCGCCCGCCAGTAGTCAGCGATCCGCTCGCCAATAGCCAGCGATCCGCCCGCCACTAGCCAGCGATCCGCCCGCCAGTAGCCAGCGATCCGCCCTCGATCCCCAGTCACCTTCCAGGATCCGCCTCGAATTTGCCGAGTGAGCATTCAGTGCGATGGAGCGCCTTTTATACCCTTTGGTTTTTTCACTCTGAACATTATACTGATACCAGAAAAGGACTCGTCAATCATTGACAAGTTTCACGGAGTAAAATTTGAGCGGATGGATCGCTGGCTATCAAAGCAGTGGCGGGCGGATCGCTGGCAGGTTGCGGGCGGAACGCTGCATCTCATAGCTCAGCGGGCGGATCGCTGGCTATCAAAGTCTGCGGGCGGATCGCTGGCAGGTCGCGTGCGGATCGCCGCCATAGAGCTTGCCGGCGATCCGCCCGCTAGCGTGATCATTACCAGGTGCCGCTTTCCGCCCGCCAAACGCAGCTATCCGCCCGCAACCTGATGGTGTATCGCCTGCAGAGGCCTTGATTGCCAGCGGTCAGTCCGCACTTATTGTCTGAGCACCCACCAACCGATTTTCAGTGTGTTTAGAAAAATATTTTCGGATTTTGATCAAAACTCTTTCATGAAGTTATCCAGGGTCCTGGGCAAGAAATTAAGGTTCAGTTGTCGCTCCGGAAAATTTCAATGAGAGATACGGTGGGTATGCGGTAGTTTGCTTGTTGTCTCGGATTTTGCTCAAAACCTCTCTGAGGGGCTTTTCTGGGGGTGCTAAACACAAATTAGAAGTCTATTTTTCGATTTTTTATTCATTAGGGTGGGTTAGTGATTTGAAAATTAAAAAATAGATAATAGCTGCGGATCGACCGCTGGCAATCAAGGCCTCTCCGGGCGGATCGCTGCCCATTGTGGCTTCGCCTGGCGGATCGCTGCCTGTCGTTGTCTCCGTGGGCGGATCGCTGCGTTTTGGCGGGCGGATAGCGGCACCTGGGAAAGGTGATCACCCTAGCGGGCGGATTTCCGCCACGCTCTAAAGCGGCGATCCGCCCGCCAGAGCTTTAATAGCCAGCGATCCGCCCGCCACCGCTTTGATAGCCAGCGATCTGTCCTCTCAAATTTTACACGGTGAAACTTGTCAATCATTGACGAGTTCTTTTCTGGTATCAGTATCATGTGCAGAGTAAGCAAACCGAAGGGTATAAAAGGCGCTTCATCGTACTGAATGCTCACTCGGTATTTCGAGGCCGATCCTTCGAAGGTGACTTCAAGTCACCTTCGAAGGATCACTCAGAAGCCGGAGAATAATTTTCGGCAGCTGAGGGGATGGTCCCCACGGCTAGGGGGGGGTGGTCCCGCACACAGAGACCGTGGTGGGAATCATCAGAATAACCCACATGTTGCATCGAGGGCGGATCGCTGGCTAATGGCGAGCGGATCGCTGGCTAATGGCGGGCGTATGGCGGGGTAATGTCGATCCGCCCGCACCTACTGTCTGAGTACGCTACTTGAAGAGCATTATGTCTACCGTAACCTAGTTAGCCCTTGTATGCTGAGAAACTAAGCACAGTTTCGTGCTCAGGACCACGAATGACCTTCAGAAAAAAATTTTGAGGCAAATCGGAAAATTTTTTAAACACCATAAAAATTGCCAGACGGTACCCCTACCTTTACGTACAACTGAGCAATCCCGCCATAAGTCGACTCAAAAAAAGTATTCTTCACTTACGCCAACTCAACATGTTTGCTGAGGGTCGAAAATGAAGTACACTCCTCAGGCAGTAGGTGCGGCTGGAGCGCCGGCTTTTGGCGGGCGGATCGCCACCCCCCCCCCCCGCCATCCGCCGGCCAGTAGCCAGCGATGCGGCCGGGAGTAGCCAGTGGTCCGCCCGCCAGTAGCCAGTGGTCCGCCCGCCAGTAGCCAGCGATCCGCCCGCCAGTAGCCAGCGATCCGCCCGCCAGTAGCTAGCAATCCGCCCACCACTAGCCAGCGAGCCGCCCGCCTTTACTCAGCGATCCTCCCTCGGTGCCACGTGTTCGTTTCCGGTGGTTCCCACCGCGGTCTCCCTGTGCGGTACCACCCCCCTAGCCGTGAGGACAATCCCCTCAGCTGACAAAATTATCCTTCGGCCTCTGAGTGATCCTTCATAGGTGACTTTAAGTCACTTTTCAGGATCGGCCTCAAAATGCCGAGTGAAAAGTCAGTGCGATGGAGCGCCTTTTATACCGTCCGGTTTGTTTACTCTGAACATGATACTGATAACAGAAAAGAACTTGTCAATGACTGACAAGTTTCACCGTGTAAAATTTGAGCGGGCGGATCGCTGGCTATCAAAGCAGTGGCGGGCGGATCGCTGGCTATCAAAGCCCTGGCGGGCGGATCGCTGGCAGGTTGCGAGCGGATCGCCGCTCTATAGCTTGCCGGCGATCCACCCGCTAGCGTGATCAACTTTCCCGGGTGCCTCTATTCGCCCGCCAAAGCGCGGGCGATCCGCCCTCTGAGACGACGAGAAGCAGCAATCCTCCCGCCGAGGCCACGATGAGCAGCGATCCGCCCGCAACTTACCGGCATACCTCCCGGAGAGGCCTTGATTGCCAGCGGTCAGTCCGCATCTACTGTCTGAGTCATTTGGAAATGTGCCCAATTTTCGAGGAAAAAACTCTGATAAAATGCGAGAAAAGGCGCTCCGTTGAGGATCGAACCTCTCGACTGCTGGATGAGAGAAGCGACGCTTGTCTCTGCGCCACGACGCTGCCAGGGGTCTTTGAGGTTGGAACGTGTGATGAAGACGCTGCGTCGGCTATTTTCGTATCTGGAGGCCTGCAGCAGATATAAGACTCCATCACGAGTCAGAAGACTGCTATGAGTTTTACTCTGTTATGAGTCTGCGAACAGTGGTCTAGAATATTATTATTTTTTTGATTATTTATTTTTCTATTTCCCATTTATTTATTTATTATTATTATTTTTATTACTTAAATATTCATTATTTTATTTATTCATTTATTCATTTATGTTTTCATTTTTGATTTATTTTTCTGTTCATTTTGTTTTATTTCTTTCCATTTATTTATTCATTCCTTCCCTTCCACAAGTTCGTTTTTGGGAAGCGAGAATCGTAGACTTTCTGTCCATTAACGTAGGAGCTTTGTTTTCACGCGGTTAAAGTTGATAAGCGAATTTGTGACATCTGAGATCGATCGATTCTATAAGTGAATTAATTATATAATCAATGGATGTAGTTATATAATTTTATAATCAATCAATGTTTTTTCTGAGCATTTAATGCCTTTTTATGGCATGGTATAAAATCACAAGATTTCACAAGGTTGCTAAGTTGAATACGAAACTTGAATTTCGGGCAGGAATCGAACCCACAATGCATCGCTTACCGGCCGAGAGTGTTACCATTACACCACCGACACCCCGCTCTGGATTCCTCAGCTATTCACACATGAACTGTGTAGGCACAACAGCAATCACCAGTTAATGGGTATGATTTGGTAAGCACAAATCGGCATTAATTTGATGTTTTTGATCGATAGTGTAATGGTAACACTCTCGCCCGGAAAGCGATGCAATGCTGGTTCGATTCCTGCCTGACACCTAAGTTTTGTTTTCAATTCAATAAATAAATCAGTGAATAAACGATTTCATCAATAACTGAATAAATAATAATTAGAATAATCAAAAGGTATTAGCAAGCAATAATTATTTGATGAATAAATCTCTTTTTCAATTTTTTTTTCAATTCCTTGAAATTCTGGGTATGTTCATCAGTGTCATTGCGTTCAACTTCCATTTTTCTGGGTCCTGTTCGATTAGTCCTCTGTAATCGGCAGATAGGAATACCTCAAGTTTTCTGATCTCGGTTAGGTAGAGTTTTAAAGGTATTTTTGACATCATCGTCTTAAAGGTTAAGAGGAACGCGAGCGAGCTTCTTAGGGAAGACTACATAAATGTACTGGGAAAGTCTTACCTTGATGCAGTAGTGAAGCGATTAAAAGCAATCGTATCAACATCGCTCTCGATCTGAGTGGAGAGCTGAAGGGACAGCAAAGGACTGTGAAGAAACTGGTGGTCAGCTGTGGGCTCACTTTCCGATTGAGCGTTTGTGTTTCCGATTTATTTACCAAACCCACCGCGTAAAGTGACCCCGACGAATCGCTCAATTGACAGTCCTTTTAGTGCATAAGATGCTGAAATTCCTGTTTCCGAAAGGTATACTAGAAGTCATAGTCAACAGAGGCAACTGAAAATTCAAAGTTTATTATTTCATCTAATTCCACATGAACAATGAATGTTCTATGAGAGCACAGAGGGTGACAGAACAGCGGCCATCACAAAACTCTTCGAAAGAACTGAGGGTGAAAGAACGCTGGGGGAGAGAATTGAACCGCCAAGGGTCATTGGGGAGATGACGTCAGGACACAGTACAAGAGGGCTCAGAATCAAAGGTGACAACACATAAGGGTTGATTACATTAGGGGAGAGCACATAGGGATTCAGGATGAAGGGAGCCATTACAAGTGGACTTAGCACGTAAGGTGAGAGAAGGTACGGAGAGACTATGAACGGAAGGGGAATGGATGGCGACAAAACCCATGGTCCCAGCACGGAAGGATTCAGAATCAGTGGTGAGAAAATGTTCGGAGACAGCACAACTGGCCCCAACACGGAAAAACCAAGTACGGGAGCGAATTGGTACGGGCTGAGCACCGTAGGTGTCAGCACGGAGACTGGCTTGATTTGTCGTCGTAATCGTCTCTGGAATAACATAACATAATTAAAATAACATAACATAACATAACATAACATAACATAACATAACATAACATAACATAACATAACATAACATAACACAACATAACATAACATAACATAACATAAAATAACATAACATAACATAACATAACATAACATAACAGAACATAACATAACATGACATAACATGACATAACATAACATAACATAACATAACATAACATGACATGACATAACATAACATAACATAACACAACCTAACATTGAATAACACAACCTACCGTAACATAAGATAACATAATATAACATAACATAACATAACATAACATAACATAACATAACATAACATAACATAACATAACATAACATAACATAACATAACACAACATAACAAGTGGCAAACATGACAAAGACATGGAATGGCATGCCATTACTTCATACATAGTGCATTGGTATGAAATGAGCTGACTTGATTTGACATGGTTTGACATGACTTGGAGGTACCTGACGCCTTTCGAAATGACCTTACATGATTTTACAAACGGTATGACGTGATATGAGAAATCGTGGCTTAGGGGCGTCATACGAGCTGAAAACCAGTAACCCTTTTTCGAGTCTGAAGGATTGGCTGATCCAACCTAAAGACGCAGGGAGAGTTTGTTGGGTCAACAACGAACTATTGTGTGAAGATTACAGTTCACCTCCAGACTGCCGTTCAGTCCGCAGTGCACTGATTGCGAAATCGTGCTGCGGCGCGGTGGCGAGCATCCTCAGACAAGGATGTGGGACCACCCGGGCGCTTTTTCGCCTTTGGTGCCTGGGTGACCCCACCGCCCGGGTGACCCCACATCCCTGTCTGAGTATACTCGCAACCGCGCCGCAGCACGATTTCGCAATCAGCGCGCACTTTGCGGACTGAACGGCAGTGCGGAAGTGAACTGTACATCCGGTCAAATGTCTCAAACTCCGTCAGAAGAGGCCGGCACTTCGGCAGTCATCTAGCAGAATTTGCTGTCAGCCATCGTAAAAGTAAATGATCAACAATTGATATAGTACAAATGAGAAGAAAGCTGATGAGATACATTATACAATTCCGTGAAAAATGACTTTTACACATCGGTTTACATTTCCTTCCCCCAAATCACCTGAAAGAAGGTTGAGCTTCATTTGATCAAAAAATCATGAGTCAACACAGCAACTCCTAGCGATCGACTCCTCCTTTCTCAAGAGCCGAATGATGGATTTTCTTCAAAAAAAGTAGACTTCAGTGATTTTTTGGCGGTTTTTCCAAAGCAGCTACTATATAGCGTACTAGAGTTCCCCTTACATATGGAAAACTCGAAAACGAAAATCCATCGTGGGCGATGCCTTCAAGATAAAATTTTTAGTCAAAACATGACACATCAAAATATGTATTACACAACATAAGTCAACAGAATGTGTAGACAATACAGTACAATGGAGGCTGCAAAATTTATTGAAAGTTTCGAAAAATCCAAAAGTTTCCAAAACGAAACCTTCCAAAGGTCTTGAAACTTCCTTCTCACAGGTGAGCTTTCGGCGCTTAGCGCCTTTATCAAACCTAAAAATACACGTATTGGCATACGTTGGCATAAAGACTACTACCCGTACTACGGGCAGTCTTTATGCCAACGTATGCTAATACGTGTATTTTAGGTTTGATAAAGGCGCATAAGCGCCGAAAGCTCACCTGTGAGAAGGAAGTTTCAAGTTTCGAGTTTCGTTTTCAAAAGTTTCCAAAACGAAACTTTGGAAAGTTTCGTTTTGGAAACTTTTGGATTTTTCGAAACTTTCGATAAATTTTGCAGCCTCCATTGTACTGTATTGTGAAACACTATGAGGCTCAGGGATAGCACAATTCTTAGAATGTGTAGAGTAGTATGGCAATATAAGACAACACGAAATATTATCACATAACACAAGATGACATGGCCTAAAAAAGCAACATAACATAACATGAACTAACGTGTTTGCGCCCGGCCATTTGAGCCACAGTCTCCCATAGCGCCGTTTCGCGGTCGGCCTTTGGAATGAGGCTGTACTGTTCAACGTGGTCGTCAATTTCCGGTTCCTTCAACCCTGAATTTCATTCACAGAAGGTTTCCTCATAAGTAAATCCTTCGCTGAAAACGGCTAAAGTCACCTTGGTCTCTGTGTAGTTTTTTCATCTGGTCGACCTCCATGAATGTGAAACCGCGTTGATCGAGTTCGCTTTTCTGAGCTCGACTGAATGAAGCACGGAGTCGTTCGAAGCTCTCACTTATCTGAATGTTCCGATTTACATTAAAAGCGATTCTCAGAAATGTATAGTCTGATATCGCTATAATAAACCGAAGAGAGCGGTCGCACCGCCTGCTCCCTTGTGTTAGATAGTGTGCGACAAGATGATGATATCATCTCGGATTCATACTGCGACTATTCGTAGTATTCTTCGTCTTCTTCTTCTACAGCGTTTGTCCTGCATTGTAGCAGCGTCCGCTTTTCTCGAACGTTGCCGCCATTTGAGCTTGTCATTCGCGTTGTCAGGATGGAGGCTTGCAATTTTCATATCGTTGTGCAAAACACCCAGCCATCTCTGCTTAGGTCGTCCTCTTGGTCGCTGGCCCGTCACTTGGAGCTGCGTAGCCGCTTTCGCTATCGAGTGTTCTCCAGCTCGCAGAACGTGCCCATCTTGGGCGATTTTCGCGAAGTTTGTCCGAAATGGGCGCGACACCGAATCTTTCACGCACATCTTCATTCCGAACACGGTCCAAGCGGGTCACTCCACCACTCAACCTGAGCATCTTCGTTTCCATCACGCCGAGCCGTCTTTATGCTTCCTTGGTCATTGGATGACACTGTGCCATACAGTGCGACGGGCCTCACAACCGAACGATAAATCTTTGACTTCAGCCTGTCGCAAACCTTTTTATCACAGAGCACTCCACTCGCGGTACGTCACTTTAACCAAGCAGCATTGATGCGTGCGTCGACTTCAGCCGTCAACGTCCCATCATCGCTAAGCGTTGATCCAAGATATAGAAACGTATGCGCTTTTGGCAAGTCTGTGTTGTCGACTTGGATGGAATCGTAACAACTCGCATTTTCATGCGTATTCGGTTTTCTTTTTATTGAGTCGTAAGCCGAATGCTGCCAGTCTGTCGTGCCAAGCTTGAACTTGTGCGTGGATATTTCCTTTGCTATCTGAGGCGAGCATCACGTCGTCAGCATACAACAGTGTCCAAGGTCACAGCGAGGGAAGTAACAGGGGCTTCGTAGTATTCTTCGTCTTCTGATTATTTATCCTATCGCAGGCTATCTAGCACAAGTGAGCTCGCGGCGCGACCGCACGCAGCTGGCGGGGCTCGATCGCGTAGCCCACTACGGCGGCGTCAGAGTTTAACTGTAGAGTTCTAGAGAAATGCTTACCTTCTCGGTTACGCCCAGCAGCTCCTCTCCAAGTCCAAACGAGCTCAGGTGGTCTAAAACCTGAAGACGAAAATTTTCCGGAAGTTTCCAAACACATTGCTGAGATCTGGGCGATCGATATCGGTATCACAAGTTACCTTCATAGCATTCTCGACCGTTTTTCGTGCTCCAGACAGTTCCATCACCATCTCCAGCACTCGCTCTCTGTCTTTGTCATTGAGGCCGCTGGCTTCCAGCACCTGGAAACATATGGATGATATCACTTTCGAATGAGCATGATATTTGGGACTGCATACAAATTTCACCTTCGGAATAGGAAGTATTTGCTGCTCGGAGTCGTCCTTATAGAACGGAAAAAGTGCCGGTGATAAGAAACCGCGTGACGTGGCCTTGTCCGGCATGAGTGGTGCTAGGCGTGGACTGAGGATTCGAGCATTATCGGCGCCGCTGAACGATTTGACAACGTTGACGATGTTCTTCAGAAACGGCGGAATAAACCTGGGCTGAAACAGTGTTACTGAATGGTTACGTTCTGGATGAAACTTATAGTTGGAAGGCTCATTACCATACTTCACTTTGACTTGAAGCTGTCGTTGTTGTGTTGTCTCCGTCCACTACCAAATCGTAGATCCTCTTGCCATAAACATCACGTCCGGGTAAATTTTCGTTTTCTTCAAGCTTTTTCTGTACCTCTACCATCTTTTTATACGTAGTTGACCAACGTGTGGGTATTTCGGAGAGCGGAGTAGATGAGAATATTGATAGAAAAAGGTTCGAGATGCGGTGAGCAGCACTGCGTCCTGAAGGCTTTAGCAATGAAGGGGCAGCTTGCCGCTGTTCCACCTGAAACACGCAGTCTAAGACTTTAGAAGTTTGGAATTTTCGATCATCCCCACCTCCACAATCTCATCATCTGATTTCAACACTGACGACGCTAATAGCCGGTGAGGGCTCCGCTTCCATCTCCTCCCGATGAGCTTGTTATCAAGTAGTTTCCGACGCTTTTTTGAATTCTTCAGATGCAGGAAATTCAGGCGTTTGGCTTTCTTGAACCAGAATTTGCGAGTGTTCCTCTCAGGTGCAGCATAATGGATGACAGGCTTACTGAATATGTGTTCCACTTATTGATTTGTTCACCACCTGATCATAATCTCACCTCATCTCCGTGTGCTCTTGTGCCCATCTAGCTTTGGTGAGACAGCCAGCAGTCTTTGTTATGTCCTTAGCATTGTGTATCGTTTTCAGACAAGACTCTAGTTTCCTTCTGTTCACTGATAAAATGAAAGTTGAGAGGAAACAACAGAAAAGCAAACTGACAACAGAAAAGCAAGCTGACAACAGGAGGGATACAACTTACCCAATAGTCAGACTTCAGTGCGATATAAAATTTCGTGTGCAGTCGGCATGGATCGCGCTGGTATTCTTGGTTCCCTTTTACCGGCGTAGTTTATGGTGACGCAAACGCGGTGCTCGTATATGATAACATTTTATAACATACGTGCACCGCTTTCGCATCAGCACGCAATAAAGAACGCAGCATCAATGTGATCCGTGCGAACTCTAGACAAGTTATGTGGCGGTAAAATGACGTGTTTGACCTGTACACTGCGTTTCAAAACTATAGCCGCACCCCGAAATAAGTCGCTATTGAATATGGTTTTAATTTGTCACGGAAAGTATACGTTGTAACATAACATTGGCATGGATCTTGAAGAGACTGCGTTCCCCATTGGAGGTTGGCGCAAACTCGGTGCACCTACGTTATAGCATATAGCACCGAGTTTGCGCCAACCTGCAACAGTGAACGCAAAGCCTCTTCCGGATCCATGCCGACGTTAAGTGTTGGAAGAATTTTTGTAAAATTTTATCTTTATTGTTTCGCACATTCAATCCACAATATAGTCACCATAACTATCTACAACCTTACTCCATCTAATAGGCAAGTCGCTGATTCCCTTTTCCCAGAACCCAGGAATCTGTGCATCGATGAAGTTCTGGGATGAAGGTCCGGTTTTAACTGAGTTGGTCGCTGTTCTCCTAGAGGAAGCCAGAAGGCTCTGTGTGCGCCTGCGTCGTATAGTATCCAACTCTCATCTCCAGTCACCACATTCTCCAGAAAGTCCTTTCTGTTGGAGCGGAGGAGAAAAGACTGACATATAGACAGTCGGGTCATCATTTGACCGTCGGTGAGAGCATGAGGTATCCATTGTGCGAGTACTTTCCTATATCCGAGATTCGAAAGACGACGATCTATGGTCATATGGCTGCACCCGATCTTCGTCGCCAGTTCCCGCACACTCGCTTCTGGATTCTCTTTGATGACTTCAAGAATGGTCAAGTCTTCTACAGTTTGTCTTAGAACTGGGTATCTCCTTCCTCAAAGTGAGTAGACCAGCGATGACCGGTGGAGTAGTTGACAGACTCCTCGCCAAAGACAGCGTTGATAGCCGAGGTGCCGCGGCGCCACTCGTAGAACGCAAGGAGTCGACGTTGGGGTTAGGAAAGGGAGCGCGTAATTCGACGGTGAAGTGAGAGCGCGCGTTTATTAAGGTTTCCCTAAGAAGCTCCCAGATACTTGTCTCACTATCATGAGGTACAATACCCGCGATAAGTTTTGTAAAAACGGGGAGCATCTGGCAAACTTGGCAAAAAAGCGTCCGATGCAAGTAACTTTGTTGAATGAGAACTTTTTCGAATTCTGAAAACGCTATCATATTCACAGATCAATTCGCTACCTAATTATGTGACTTGTGTGCCTTAATTCCCTAAAATCGCTTTGTTTTTTAAGGAAATAGTTTTTGCAATCGTTTTTCAAAGACGCCGCGCGCGGCAAATGCGGCGAAACTTTGAGCAGTATTTTTACAAGTAATCGAAGAGCGATCGGCATGTTTTCTTCGAGAATAATGTGCAGGTGAGAGAATCTCAAGTTTTGTTTAGGATTAATTTTCGAAATCCTTCGTTTATGAGTCCGGGTGTTTCGCAACAAAACTCCGACTTTTCAGGTAGTTCTCAAGCGTGTTTAATGAAGGATTTCGAAAATTCAACCTGAACAAACCTTGATATTCTCTCGCCTGCACCTGAATGTTAAAGAAAACATACCGATTACTCATCGATTAGTTGTACAGATACTGCTCAAAGTTTCGCCGCATTCGGCGACGTTGAAAAACGATTGCAAAACTATTTCCTTCAAAGACAAAGCGATTCAGGGAACTTCGTCACAAAAGTCACATAATTAGGTAGCAGTTTGATCTGTGAATATGACGCGTTTTCAAAATTCAAAAAAGTCTTCATTCAACAAAGTTACATGATCGGACACTTGCCAAGTTGCCAGATCTCGTTTTTAAAACTTAGCGCGGGTATAATTGATCTATATCGACTGAGATGGAAAGTTCTAGAATTTTGAACAAAAATCTTTCAAGACTTATGTTACAACCTATATGATTACCACTGAACTCTCCATGCCGAATAACCCTAATGCACAACATTCCAGCGTTCGGAGCGGAAAAGTAAGCTACTTTTCGTATCAAGCAACAAAATAGAAATAAATATGAATCATAGTGAAATTTACTTAAGTGATTTTGTAGCTCCTGTCGAAAACAAGTCCATAACTACTCTTTTGGCTTGGATAGTTACCGCATGAAACTCACCCTGATCTGCGGTGGACATGAATTCCTTTGCCATTTGTGCAAGTAAAGCCTTGATGGAGAATAAATACCAGTTTCTATGAATAATGCGGACCTTATCGAAATCCTCACGAGTCAGTATAAGCTCATCAAGCTTGCCAACTGCCTTCTGATTAGTCGAGGCCGCCTTAGTGAATGGACTTATTTGAAAAGAGTAGTAGAAAAATTAGACTTGACTCACCGTATTTGCCGGCAATAGTATCAGTGCATATAATGATAAAATGGTCGCGAGATTCATTCGACCATTTGAATGAGAGGAACAATTTAGATTGAACTAATACAGGCAACGGAAATCAATTATGCGACTCGGTTCACTTTCGATTAATAAACTCTATGAAATGCGCGTCTGCATATCCATCTGATCACAAGTTCACAACAGATACTGGTTTCGCTTGAGAAAAGTGATTAATTACCACTATCACTGTTATCATATCCTTATTGTAAGCAGTCATGCTTTTAGGTCAATGACGTACATGAGTTTTCGAAACTCTTGGTTGAAGACTACACATAAAATTGCTCTGGCTTGAAAGACCAAGATTCGAATAAATCCGAATAACTTTTGCAGAGTGAATACCAGATTGTTCAATAAGTTTTGTCGTTCGATAAGAAGAACACAATTTTACGGCTCAAAATACACTTTATTATTCAGCATAATCTCCTTGAACATTAATACACTTGCTCCAACGATCCTCCAATCTGCGGATCCCATCCCTGAATGAGAATCCGAAATGTGTGCAAAATACACTTCAACAGCCGTTATGACCTCTTCATTTGATGAAAAGCGCATGCCACGCATAAACTTCTTTGGGTTCAGGAAACAAGTGGAAGTCGCTGGGGGCCAAATCTGGTGAATACGGTGGATGCTCCAACAATTCGAACTTAAATTCATGGATTTTAGCCATTGTCAAAACGCTTTTGTGACATGGTGTATTATCCTGATGAAAAAGAATTTTCCTTCTGCAAACCGGGTCTTTTTCACGAATTTTTCCTTTCAACTGGTCCAAAAGGTTGCAATAATATTCAGAATTGATTGTTTTACCAGTTTGCAAGTAATCCACAAACAAAATTTCTTTCGCATCTCGAAAAAAAAACTGATGCCACAACCTTCTTGGCCGATTTCCGGACACGAACTCGTTTCGAAGCCGAACAACTATGTTCACACCATTCTTTAGCCTCTTGTTTTGATTCAGGATCATGGTGATAGACAAAAGTCTCATGCATAGTGATGAATCGACGCACAAGATCCACTTTATCCTTTTTAAAACACTCCAAATGTTGCTGAGAAAATCGCATTCGAATGTGTTTTTGTTCCATTGTTAGCGAATGCAGCACCCATTGTGCACACAGCTTTCTAAAACCCAAAATTTCATCTAAAATATGGCTCGCACTGCCTAATGAGATGTGAAGAGTCTCTACTAAACCTCTCTCAGTCAATCGACGATCTTCCAAAACCATATCCTGTATTTTGGCTATGATTTCTGATGTTGATGCCCTTTTTGGACGTCCTTCACGTGGATCGTCTTCGGGGCTTGTACGACCACGTTTAAATTCAGCAACCCATCTCTCTGCTGTTCTAATTGTAGGTTAACAATCATTATACACTTCTTACACTCGTTCATGAATTTCTTTCGGTGCTACACCTTTCAAAATAAGAATTTTATCACTGTACGATATTCAATTTTTTTCCATTGTTGTGACACGGCGACACTAAATGGCTTGTAAACAAAGAATGAATTGACAGATTGAAATGGAACTTCACATACGTTCATATGTGTACCAACAAAACAGAAAAATTGGGCTAGTAGCAAAGCCCTCTCTTATCGAACTTGCGTTTTCGCATCTCTTTCGTCCTTTTTTAATTTGTGCCAGTTGGCCGTTAAAGGGGCTACCCCTTCCCAACCAGTCATCTTTGCGATTTCCGACAAATGAACAAGAAAGGTAATATATAGTGACACACAAATAAAAAAAACAGTCACGGATAAGCTTGAGACGGGCGCGAAATTGTTTCGAAATCCGGGGGTGCAAGGGGGTGAAGCGCCGATCGATAACTAAAACTTTCTCTCTATACCATATCACGTCATTGCTCATCTATTCAAAACAATTCGGTACTATTATCTGAGTTTTCTTTGATTTATGAGTTTATTATTGCTGTTCACTGAGTTGTGTTGAAGCTCGTGTGCACAAAGTAGCGATAGCCCTTTGCTTGCGACGTTTCAGGTCTTACTTCCTCCGTCAAGCTCTATAATGATAGCCTTGTCTAGAACCTGACGAAGGGCCTAACAATAAGACACGAACCGTGGCAAGTTAAGGGTCATCACTACTCTGTGCATACGAGTTTCGAGTCAACTCAGCGAACAACTATTACTTGAATTCAAACGCGAATGATTTTTAATGATGTAGATATTGAATAGATTCATACCACCCTATTTATCGAGGTTCGACTATCGAATGGTCTTCATGAAGTGCAATTTCAAAGTTATCGAATTAGTGTGGTTATTCGAATGTGGATGCCGGAATGTATTCGTGCTTATAGATTTGAATGAGAAATATGGTATGAACCAGGGGTGTGCGTTAATGAAAAATATTTTTTATCCTTAAGCGTTAATCGTTAATTTTTGAGATAAAACCGCGTTAATGCGTTAACACCTTATTTTTTCACTTCGTTAAAAATTTTTAAAACATTACTTGACCACAACGAAAATCTATAAATCACCAGAGGTCCCTGAAAAATAACATACACCTTCTAATGACGTCAGCAGGACGTCGTGGAAAGCAGTAGGGCTCCAGAAGCCGTAGGCACGGCCTCGTGGGAAATAGCTAGGGCTTCAGACGACATCGTCAGGACGTCGTGAAGGTTGGGTGGAGCTCCATATAATTCCATCATGACGTCGGGAAAATGGGTGGGCTTCAGATGATGTCATAGAAAGTAGGTAGGGCTTCAGGAGGTCGTGGAAAGTGTATGAGCGCTCAGATAGCGTCAGCAGGACGTTGTAAAAAATTAGGCGTGCGTCGCGTCTCAGAAAGTCATTAGGGCATGCGTCGCGTCCTAGAATGTCAGTAGCGCTTTATGAGGAACGTGCGACGCGTGGTAGAAAGTGAGTAGCGCTTCTTGTGGAATGTGCGCCGCGTGGTGCACTCTATATAGAGCGTGTGCCGCTTGTTAGAAAGTATGTTGCCTTGAATCCCCGCTCCCGTCCCTCATTTGATAGCTCACTCAACTGTAGAGAGGTAGGCCATTTCTCACATTTTCTTTTTGGAACAAGAATTCGAATTCTTCGATTTTGGGAAGAAATATTAAAAATAGATAGACAATCGAATGGGACGCATTGAGGTCAGCGATATATTTCACAGCAACCGAAAATTGACAGAGCCGCAAGCCGACGCGACGTGCACGGCCCCAGTTTTCAAAACTGCCATTGGTTGAAGCAGATCAGTCAATGGTATAATTCCACTGCAATTAACGGACTCAAATTAACGTGGTATTAGGAGTTTTTGTTGAGCGTTACTTTTTCAAAATAAACCGCGTTAATCCGTTAATGCGTTAACACGTTAACGTTATAACACACAGTTCTGGTATGAACATTGCCTTTGCAGAAAATTTACCGATGGTGCCTTAGGTTTCTGGGACTGTACCGAGACAACCAAACGTACGGGCAAATTTTCGGTACGACGCTTGATAAGCTGCTGGTCAACGATGCGAGTTCACTGAATAGTGATTCATCAAAGCAATCTCGAGAAAGCAAAGAAAGAAAACCCTCTCATCAAGAAACTTTATTCAGTTTCTAAACATTGAGCATCACAGTGCGAAGTACGTACACTCGATGGAATGAATACTCTTACAACTAAAGATCATGAAAGAAAAGTTGGTGAAAGCACAGTAGCCATGAGAACACTTTTTGAGAAAATGGCCGGTGAGAGTACACTAGGCGAAAGTATTTGTCCACTTAGCACCATTGGGGATATGAGGTCTGGACAGAGCACTGTTGGACTTAGAATCACGGGAGAAAGAAAATATGGATTAATGACATTGGGAGAGAAAGCACATAGGGGGAAAGCACAAATGGAGCCATACCTAGTGGTGAGAGCACGTAAGGAGAGAGAAGGTATGGAGAGACGATGAAAGGGAGAGGAAACGCGGGAGATAAAACCCATGGTCCGAGTAGGGAAGGATTCAGAATCAGGGGTGAGAAGATGTTGGGAGACAATACAGCAGGTCCAAGCACACTAAAGCCAAACACAGGTGCGAACTGGTACGGGCTTAGCACGAACGGAGTGAGAGCATAGAACCAGGTGATTTCTCGTCGTGTTCTTCGTCCCTGAAATAATTGAGAATGGTTGGGCAGGAAGGTTTTTCGAGCTAGGGGTTGGATTCATCATTACTAACCTTATTACGGGTGGGCCTCGGCGGGGTGGCTCTTGACACAAACTCACATCAATTTCCTATCAAGGCCTCCTCAACGTCGAGATTGGGCCGAAACGCCGTGAGGCTCCGTCCATAGCAGACGTCCTAGCGTCAAGTGACCGTAAAAAGACGCTGGGGGTTTGCATCTTCAGCATTTGCTATCGATTTGGGGCGGCATGCACGTACGCGACGGGTTAGGTTGGGGTTAGGCAGGGTTTAGAGCGTCGGAGCGTTTGATGATAGCTTACAAGGGAAGTATAAAAAGCGAAGGTCGGATCTGCCAAAACGACTAGTATGGTTAGTATCTCTTCTGGCTCAATAGTAAAAATGCGCAGTATCCCGCCGCAGGTTTAAAAAAGTTATGAGCATTTTCTAAGCCTGGAGAAAAGGCAAGGGTACCCATCAGGCATTTTTCTGCGAGTTTCAAAAAAAATTCTCGGATTTAGCCCAAAACTTGTATGTAGGGGTAACCTAGGGTGTTGAACACAGATCTGAGTCCACGATTTGTCGAAATTACAGGAGAGTTTTACTGTAGGTTACCATGGTAGGTAACATGTCATTTGAGGAGTCAGAAACCCACCCTTAGTATTTGAAAATCAAAACAAACGGACGTTAAATTCTGTATTCGCCACCCCGAATAACCCCCGTATACAAATTCTTTGAGTAAAATCTGAGATTTTGACCAAACTACCGTATACCCACCGTAATCTATCGTAATCTGCAAAAGATCGATAAACGGACTCCCGGGATCTTTCGTGTTCAGCTTTCAAATAACCCCCAGAGAATGAGATTTTGAAACATATCTATCGTATTGAGGGCCGAAATCTCGAAAGTGGCGTTTTTCCCTCGAAATTTTCCCCAGTTGGGAAGCTTCAAACGAAACTAGCCGAAAACATTAGAAAATCGACTAATTAACCTACAGATTCGTGATCAGCGCCCCGAAAAACCTCCTGGGATAATTTTAAGTCAAAATCTGGACAATTTTTTCTAAAGCAACTTTCGGAGCCCTCATTTTGTAGAAATAAGCGCCCAACCGAAAATCCGTACAAGTCCAAAAACGCCGTTGAGTCTGGACCAAAGTACGGAGGAATGATGTGCCGTTCACCCAAAAATTCCAAGCTCAGGATGGTAGTTTTGGATGCTGAACACATTTCTGAGGAGTCCGTTTCCGGATTTTTCCAGGAACTAACGCGCTTTTTGGAAGGTACAAAAAACGCATAAAAAATGAGCTTTTCCAAGCTTGTAACTTCTTGGAACCTGCGGCTCGCGGCGAGATGCTGCGCAGTTTTACTATTGATCGAGCACAAGAGACTACTAACGACACTAGCCGTTTTGGCAGATCAGACCCTACAGCTTTATGGATACTTCCCTTGTTAGGAGGGTGGGCAGCTGAAAACTCCCGTTGAGACACCAACTATTGATTATCTCCAGCACTCGCAACATCAATGATCAAACGCGCCGACGCCCGAAACCCTGCCTCAACCCCAACCTAAATTCGCCGCGTGCGTGCATGCCGCCCCTGACTCCTCAGCAACTTCCAGCGGCAATCACTGCCAGCGGGTCAATCGCTGGCGATGGAGCACTGTTAATGGTTGCACCGTAACGGCACTAAACTAATATTACCGATCGCATCCGTTAAACGCGTGCCGTCCTCGGACACGTTAGATGCGACAATTGCGCTTGTTCGAGCGCCGCATGCGCCGGCGTTTGAGCGCTGGCGCATGATGCTCCGACGCGCTGACGCCTTGACGGCTTTACGCTGCTAGGTTGTCTGCTATGGACGGAGCTCTAACTGTCTGTGGACGCAATAGAGCCGATCCTGACCACAACTGAGCCTCGATCTTGCTACTTGATGATAAGGCTGCTGCCCCTACCCCAGCTCTGGGGTGTATTCATCAATGCGGCAGTGCTGGGTAGGGGTGAAGAGCGTCGGCACGTCTGATGGTCACTCCTGCAAAAAGCGGAAGGTCGTCGCTCACCGACAGCGCCCTTCGGCATACCCGAAAAAGCTTATAGGCTGGGGCAGCTGAAGACACTGCTCTGGTAGGATACCATAGGCTCTCACGGTGTAATCATCAAACCCCTACCAAATCGGCACGCATTTTACGATTGTAAATCGACCCCTGTTTTAGCTCGGCGGTGTGCGCTTCTCGATAAAGGTCTACCGTTGGTCAGCTAGCAGCGGGCCCGCAAGAGCTAACTCACCGCTTCACTGGTTACCGCGTACAGCCGCCCCAGTAAACTATCTAGAGTAGCATATTCGAGCCGAGGGAAGGGTTAACGACTTTGGCTCCAGTGGCAACCGCTGCCGCTGCGTAACTGCTGCCTCTTGACCATGAGTAAGACTTGAACATTGCGCATTGTTGCCACTAACCTGGTAGCATCAACGGTAGTGTATCTTAACGCGCACGAGTCCGCTGTTGCTCAATTATAAGGACACCATTTTCGCGAATACTGTTTTTGAGACGTAGCATCTTAGCGCCTGAACGCTTAGCAAATTTTGATGAGTAACTCTTAACATGTTATAGGGTGGTCACATGAACCTCGCCCATACTTCGCACTCATATCGCTGGAGTTTTGGATGTAGGTAAAATTTTAAATAAGGAGTTTATTTCCAATTTTGTGGCATGAATCCAAATTATAGGCTATGTTTTCAGAGAATGTTTGTGAAAATTCGAATTCACACCCGTGCCACTTGCTTTGCCATAAGAAGGCATTCGAAACGGTGGTGTACAACATTGTGGGAATAGATTTACTTTGCGCCATTGTTTTTGAAGTCAAACGTTTAGCGAAATGGAGCATTTTTTTGAAAATTCAATCCTGGAAAGTTATTCGCTTTAAAACCATTTAAGGACATGCTCAACTGATACACGATTTTCATCCTTTTTCATTCACGTCGAAATGAGATACTTATTGGGCGCGAAATCGCATAAATTCGGACCAAATTAATCCAAAAAAATGGTGCAAGAAATCATTTTCCCACAGTGTTATACAACGGATATTGAAAGAGATCTTCTTATGGCTAAGACAATTGGCACGGGTGTTCGAATTTCTTATGAACATTTTCTGGAAGAAGTAAACCTAATTTGGATTAATGCCACTGGAAATTGGAAATATACTCCGTATTCAAAATTGTGACATTCAAAACTCAAGCATAAAGTGTGAAGTAAGGCGAGGTTGGTGACTACCCTATAACATGTTAAAGTTTCATCAAGTGTTCGCTTTGGGCTTTAACTTTAACTTTTATTACGATGCTTGGGCATACGTCATAAAACGACCACTCAAGGAAAAGGAGAATCGAAACTCCAATCAAGTAACGGATACAAAACAGAATAAGAGTAAAGAGGGTCGTCAGAAATCTAAAAACATCTTTCCTGCAATGCGCTTGAAGGACATGAAGCTGTGAGAGGTAGGTAGAAATTTGAGCCTAAGTGAAAGAAAGCTGGCGCCCGATCTACATGTGAACAGATTTGATCAAATTCCGGTTTTAGGTATGCCATACGATATCTTCTCTGATCCGCCCCTAGTTCTGGGAGCTATTCACACGATAAAAATTGTTAAGATCCAATTCTAGTAGCGCCAGATACAATCTTGAGAAAACCATGCAGACATCATAAAGTTTACTTCGAGATACTAACGAGATGCCCAACTTAAATTTTTTTATTTCTCAGCTCAGGCCGAGATGGTTCAAAACAGTCTTCGCGAGAATGGTTTTGACCCTATAATTATGCTACAACGGACTGTAGTGCTTATGTAGGTGATGAACCTAGGGCCACTCGTTAGCGCTAATCCGAGCACAGTAAGGAAATACACTCACATTAACACGAAGTCGGCGGTTATTGGTCGAAACACGATTCTTATGGCAATAAGTTTCCCCATAGGGCACTTCTCGCGATCCCTCTTTAGGTATCTTGCCATAATCCTCAACCATGGTGACCTAAACTCTCGGGTTGACGTAAATCTGTAACCTCCAGCTATCTACTTTACGCGCACTAATGGTAAAATTTCATCAAGTCTGACCTTGATCTCCCACATGCAGCTTCCTGGCATTTGTGAAGGCTCCATGAATGTGTATCCCTTTTTGTCAAGATCGTTTGCTTGTTTATTTGCGAAAGAGATGAACGCAGAGTCTCCGAAAGAAATGTTCCCTATCTGCAACGATATGAATCCTCATGGGGTAGGACGGCTGTTGTATTCTAGCAATGAGCTTGCCGGAATGTGTGGATAAGGCCTCACTTTCTCGTTGACAGCTTAAACAAGTCGTCTCCGATTCCCAGTGAACTCAGTTGGTTCAAGACCTTGAAACATTGCACATATCACATTTCTACTAGGATGGCAGCACCCCTATTGTACTCATGGTGGGTAACGGTCTCTGCTCTCACTATTTACCTCCTTCACTTTTGGGAAGTTTGCCGCTGAGTTCTCATGCGGTCAAACGGGGTCATCTGCTCCGTTCTCGTAAATTCCCCTCAAAACGACAAGAATTTTTTGGGTAAGGCTGATTTGTTGATGCACGAAGTAGGAAAACTTTACTCTGAGAGTTTTGGCCGCGAAGTAGCCGGGAAATAGCCCACCTGAGGCTCCTGCAGCGGCTCCCTGGTGGGCTATTTCCGGCTATTTTGCGGCTATTTCTCGGATTTTCACGGATCGGACAAGGCGAAGTAGCCGAAAACCAGCTCGAGATATAACCGAGAAATACTCAGTAGTAAACAAAATTAAGCAAAACGCATAACGTCGCCGGCTCGCCGAGCCGCACCATCTGGAGCCGTCAGCGCTGGGCGGGGCCTCCATAGGCTTAGCGAGGTCCGCACCTGTAAGCAGGTAATTTAACCGACGGAGGTGCTGACGTCTGATTCATGCCTCTGGAATGCTCCGTATATCTACCGGGAGAGCATTATTTCTCGGCTATTTCGCGGCTGTTTCGCGGCGAGCATTATTTGGTGGCTATTTTGCGGCGAAGACATTATTTGGCGGCTATTTCTCGGCTAATTCGCAGCGAGCATTGTTGGCGGCTATTTAGCGGCTGTTACGCGCGGCAAGCAGGCATTTCGCGGCGCTGTTATTTCCCGGTCAAAACTCTCAAGAGTAGCCGGACAAGTGAAAAAATGACCTCCTTTATCAACCATCCTATCTTTTCTTACTCTCAGATTCATCTTTGCCACGAGCTGCCTATGTCTCTGGGGTCTACTACAGGGTTAGCGGAAGTTTGAAAGTCCTTCGGGTTTTTTAAATGATACCTGCTACAGAAAGTTTCAAAGAGAATGTCTAACACCACCTTCACCCAGCATTATCAACTGTTTCCCTGGCACCTGTGACTTCCATGACACCATCTCTAGTACTCTTTCACGGTCTCTCTCGTTGAGTCCAGCCGGTTTCCAATATCTGGAATTCAGAAGTGTGTTCATGTACAATGAAATATGATTCACACAGGAAGATAACTCATTTCACCTTGGGAATGGGCATGATCTGCTGCTCCGTGTCATCCTTTGTAGAACAGGAAACAGTGATGGAGATAAGAAACTCTTAGACTGGGTTTGTATTGTAGGCATGAGAGGAGCGAACCTTGGGCTTGAGTAATGCGGCTACTTTTCTGCTCCCTTGGAACGAATTCACAATGTCGAATACGCCTTTCGGTGAAATGGGGAACAAACGCCTGTAAAGTGCATATGCTTCAGTGTCATAGTGCAGATGTCGATACTAGTTCATACACTCTGACTGGCTTCTTCGTCGACTGACTCTTTCACACTGTCGACCACCAGGTCGTATACCCTTGTGTTGTACCTCATTACCTCCGATGCTCCGAGGAAGCTTCTCGTTGCTTTCCGAGGACTTCCGCGAGTTTCCTCATTGTTTGTGTAGGTTGTATGGACCATTTTTGAAGGCAAGTCTCTGATGACCGTCGTGACCTTGCCAAAGGAGGAGACGAATAGGTTAGAAACTCTATGAATAGGGCTTCTCGTTGTTTCTGTTCCAGTAACGGTGGCAAAGCATTAATTTTGGTCTTAAATAATAATAACAAATTTAATCGGCTTGTGTACAGCAGAACAAGGGGGAGAAAGCACCTGTGGCGATCCTGTGTCCGAAATGTGGCATGAGCTAGTCGATAGGGACTCCGCTTGGATCTCCGTGATGAAGTCTGACGTCGGAACGTTTTCCGTCTCCTTTGTCCTCAAGAAGCTTCTGCACAGAAATTTTTTCTCGTCTTCGCATTTCTCGTCGTCTCTGGAGCTTGTTGAAGTCGAGTTTACGTACACTTTTCATCCAATTCCTTGAAGTAGCCGAGCTTCTTGAGACCAAAACGCCACTGTTTCTTTCATTACGTAAACACCTAAATTCAAATATCGGTCATCTGATTCAACAGAGTCCACAGAAACCTTACCAAGTGGTCTTCACTATATAGCTCCTGGTGCTATTCCAGTGCGACTTGAGCTTTGACCAGACACACTGCAGTCATTCTCAAGTCAGCTTCAAGTTGACGATTCGCTTTAGGCACAAGATCAAACCGCAGACCAAGAACCTTATTGGAACTCATTCAGTGTTTCCAGCTTAGCAAAAATGCTCACATAACATATAAAAAATTCTGGGCGATAATCACGAAGCAACTGTCATAATCGGTTATCTCCCTTTCCCTGAAGGCATCACAAGGGGAACATTTGTACGCAGGGAGGAAGGCGATGCAAGTTTTGGCTCGCCGGATTATGGCCCCTATGACGCCTATATGTCATACGCTAATGAAGCTGCGTCCACCGTCTAAGGAAACCACTTCTGAGTTTTTTTCTGAGAAAATGAAAAAAAGAGGGTGTGGCTTTTTGTATATGGCTTTTTGAAGCCCCGAGAAAAAATAAGAATTTCGCGATCCATCGGGTCCGTGTCCAGAGAGCTGGACGGTCACTGATTGAAGGCGGTGCAATCAAACAAGGGACTCTTCACGACCATAACATTCTTCACCAGGTTGTTCAATAAGTTTTGTCGTTTCGATAGGGAAAGAAACACAATTTCATGGTTCAAAAATACACCCTTTTTAATTCAGTAAAATCTCCCTGAACATTAAATACACTTGCTCCAACGATTCTCCTCCAATCTGTGGATCCCATCCCTGAAGTGAGAGATCTGGTAGGTCTGCAAAAATACGCTTCAACTAACAGCCGTTATGACCTCTTTATTTGATGAAAAACGCTTGCCACACATAAATGTTTTGAGTTCACTGGAAACAATTGGAAGTCGCTTTGGGGGCCAAATCTGTAGTGAATACGGTGGATGCTCCAACAATTCTAGCTTTTAATTCATGGATTTTATCCATTGTCAAAACGCTTTGTTGACACGGTGCATTGTCTTGATGAAGAAGGATTTTTTCTTCACCAAACCGGGTCACTTTTTCACGATTACCAGGTCCTTTTTCACGATTTTTCTTCAACTACGGTTCAAAAGGTTGCAATAATATTCCAGAATTGATTGGTTCACCAGTTTGAGAAGTAATCCACAAAGCAAAATTCTTTTAGCATCCCAAAAAACTGATGCCATAACCTTCTTGGCCGATTTCCAGACACGAACTCGTTTCGAAGCCGAACAACCGGGTTCACAACAATTCACTCTTTTAGCCTACTTGTTTTCATTCAGGACTTCATAGTAGATAGACCCAAGTCTCATCACAGTAAGTGCTGAATCGACGCACAAAAATCCACTTTATAATTTTTAAAGCGCTCCAAATGTTGCTGAGAAAGTCGCATTCGAATGTGTGTTTGGTCCATTGTTAGCGAATGCGACACCCATTGTATGCTCTACAGCTTTCTAATTGACCCAAAATTTCACTTAAGATATGCCTCTACACTGCCTAATGATTATGTGTGTAGAGCCTCTACCTAAATCTCTCTCTAGTCAATCGACGATCTTCCAAAACCATATCCTGTATTTCTGAAAATTTAGCTTCCTGGCATAAAAGTAGCGATTTGGGAATGAAAAAAAGTTTCAAAAAATGTCTTGACTCAATATTTTCAAAAAATGATTTGGCGTAAAATAGCATGGAAAAATAAAAAGCTGGGAAATAAAGTGGAAATAATCCAAAAAATACGATTTGGTGGTCGATCATTTTCTGTAAACACCAAGCTTCCGTTAAACTTATCAAAACCAAATCCAAGCACGATATGGAATGGAGTTCACCTAACTTGACCTATGCTGATTCCCTTGGTTTACAGCTTTCAAAAATGGCTTAATGTTTCCGTTGCGCGCTTGATTTCGTTTCGTGATAAGTTTAGCGGAGAAGCTTGTGAAATGATCGACCACCAAATCGTGATTTTTGGATATTTCACTTCATTTCCTACCTTTTTAATTACTCCATTTTACGCCAAATCATTAGACTTAAAATAATTCAAGACATTTTTGAGGCACTTGACCATTACCAAATCGCTACTTTACCAGGAAGCTAAATTTTCAGAAGATTTCACATGTTTTCCCAAAGGTTTCCTTTCTGACTTCAATTTTTGCTCAACGATTTCCATTTTTGAAATGATTTGGAAACCTATGACTTACAAAACCATAAAAAATAAAACTCATTGCCGCATTTGGTGGAAAAATCGATATTTTTGATCATTAATATTTGATCCTGCAATGATGAAAAGAACCCAAACAAATGACTTAGAGCCATCAACAGTCACAAAATCATTACGGCATTTTGTGCAACAGGCGAAAAAATCAATATTATTGATCGGTATTTATCGATAATGACTCATGAGCCAAATTCCCTCAACCAAGAAAAAACCAATCCCATAAGCAAACACCACTGTTCTGGCCGCATTTTGTGCAAAAAAACACGAAAATCGATAATATTGATTACTCGATCGATGACGTATCCATGAGTACGAATTCTAACAAGTTCAATACTTTCACCTTCGACGACCTGTGTTGATTGGCTGCGAATTCACCCACACACCCCGGTCTCCAGAGCCGTATCAAGGAAAAAGGAGTTTTCGTGCTCCACGGCTAATTTTAGTGATGTAAACTCAATGGATTTTGAGGTACACTTCAAAGTAAAGGTATCGAGTTCAAATTGGAATAGGAGCGACCTGCATCCATTTCCAGCTCTCCTGTCCAAAAAATGAGCTCCCTAGCTCGATTTTTATCTGGTAGCTTTCAAGATCTATTGAACGTCCGTCTGAAAAAAGAGGAGAGATTAAATACAGAAAACTTGCGGTTTTTCGAAACTTGCTCAAATTCTAGGAAACCATTCTGGAACCTTTTTTTGGGCATTAAATTCTAACTTTTTGCGCTCTTTTCTTAAATGCAATTTGGAGACTAATTTCTACCTTCAGCACTGAACTTAGATTTCGGAAAAAACGGGTTGCGCGCGTGGCCGATTCAAAAACCAAATCACAATGGTGCGCGCTAACTCGCTCGCACCACAATTTTGGCTATGGATTCTGGGTGTTGATGCGCTTTTTGGACGTCCTTCACGTGGATCGTCTTCAAGGCTTGTACGACCACGTTTAAATTCAGCAACCTTCATCTTTCTACTGATATTCTAATTGTAGGTGAACAATCATTATACACTTAAAAATTCGTTCGTTAATTTGTTTTGGTGTTACACCTTCCAAAAATAAGAATTTTATCACTGCACAGCATTTCAATTGTAACATTTTTCCATTGCTGTGGCACGGCAACACTAAATGGCTTCTTAACAAAGAAATGAGTTCACAGATTGAAATGAAACCTCACATACGTTTATATGAAGAGGGTACCAACAAAGAGATGTGGGCTAGTAGCAACGCCTCTCTCTACTATCGAACGATTGACGGAACCTTCTATTGAACAACCTGTTTACATGTTGTTTCAAGTTGTTGATCTAACAAGGGAACCTACAATAAGTCATAGTGACCATTCCGAATGAAATGTACTTTTCTGAAACTATTTTTGGACGAAAGAGTCCGAACTATGCCCCATCGCAGCTGCCTAGACCCACTCTGGAAAAAGTTATGAGCGTTTATTTAAGCTTCGCGGCAAGGTAAGGGCAGCCCCCATGGAATTTTTAGAATGTTTTTAAATTTTTCTCCTGATTTTTTGCTGAAAACATGTATGTAGCGGTAATCTGGGGTGCTGAACACCGAATCTGGGGTTTGCTTGTCTCAAATTTTAAGGTTTTTGTAGGGTACGGTGGGTAAAAATGCCATTTAGGAGGCAAAACCTACCTCCAATATTCCGATAATCGACAAATGAACATCAAATTCGTATTCAGCACCCCTAATAACCCCCACATTGAAACTTTGAGACAAATCTGAGATTTTTGACTAAACGCTACCCGTATTACCCACCGTAATCTATCGTAAGCTGCCAAAAATCGGGATAAACCCAGACATCACAGATTCGTGTTCAGAACTCACATATAACCCCCAGAGAAACAATTGGAGCATATTCTCACCAGAAGCACCTCGGGGAAATCGTCAAAAAGTCGCGATTTGCTATCAAATTCTCTCACCCGATGAGATCTGTGAACGAATACAGTCGAAAACTTCCGGAAAATCGATAAATGAACCTCGGATTCGTGGATCAGCACCCAAATAACCCCACAGAGCGTTAATTTTTAGTCAAATTCCTGGAATATTTTCCTAAAACGCTTCTAGAGTCTTCTAATTGGTATAAATAAACGCCCAACCAACCGAAAGTCCAAAACGCTGTTAGTCCGCGTTTTGTTTGGAAAAATGGTCCTTCCAACCTAACCTTTGCTTAGTGGGTGTAGCGTTTTTTGGCGCTGAGACACGACTATGAGGTCCGTTTCCCGGATTTACCAATGCGCTTTTGGGAGGGGTACAATAAGTACGAAAATCGAAGAAAGTAAATGCCTATAACTTTTTTTCGGAGTGGGTCTAGAGGCAGCTTTGCGATGGGCATATTCCTAGGACTTTTCGTCTGGAAATGAGTTCTAGTAAAGTACATTTCATTTGGGATAGTCACTATGACCTATTGTGGATGGTTCCCTTTGTAAAGGCGCTTGCAGGAAACGAAACATAAAAGTAAAATGAACAAGTAGAAACCAAGGTTTATATGTAATGAATCTCGAGTATAAAACTCACCACCACATCCATTTTCCGCAAGCATTCCTTTGGCAATCTGGTCTCAATGTAGTGCCTTCAAGGGGCAAAGAAGTACCAATTTCTATGGATCTCTCTTTCACCTTATCAAAACTCCCTATTGTCCAGTGACAGCTCTTTCAGTTTTTCCGGCAGACGCTTCTCAGAATGGACTTGTTGGAACTTTGAATAACAAGTTAATCACTGAGAACGCAATAAACTGAACAAATAAAAAACTTACACTATATTCCACAAAAACAAGCAGAGCAAGAAGTAAAGGGAATACCGTGATGTCATGATCGACTGACTTTAACGATCTGTATGATTCTAGTGTTGACGATGATTGGCCCCATTTATTTCACCTAGTAATGAGGTTTTACAGCTTAACTACTTGCGTAATGTAGTTTGACTCGAGTGTTAACAGACCTTGTAAAACGGAAAACTCGCGTTAGTCATAAAAGGAGTTATGACAAAGACATCGCCGCATAGTCTCATTCTGAGTCATGGTGAGCAATCTCAACTTTTTGGAAGAGGAAAGGTAGATATTTACAGTGATCGAAAACATCTCGCTTTCCACTTCAAATGCAGTATCCTTAGCCCGCTTCCATAGAGTCGCTAAACGCCAAACTGGAAAGAAATCATGGTAGAGGTAAAAACTCAATATAGATTGAGAAGTACGCTATTCAAGCAGTTTTTCAAAGGCGGAGTGCTTTTGATATGAAACAGTTACAGTTTTTCTGGCAGAAATCGTAAGTATGGGCTTCCGTTCCTCAAAGATCAAATTTAGTCGTTAAACATCTATGAATACCGCGGGCCACCGTTCGTTTCAAGAAAATCTTTATGAGTGAGTTTTTCGCTAGCGAAGAAAGGTGGAATAATGGTACCACATAATTTCCCGGATGGAAGTTTTAGCATTAAGCACTTCGGTAGGCAAATGAGATAATACTTCTACCATAACCTGCACGTAATCATGCCGGAAAATTCTGAACGGTGTTTAATATCTATGGTTCAGCGTCTCCAAAAAACTATTTTGGTATTAGAAAAACCTCCTTAGCTTTGCACATGGTGGGTGATGGTAGCCGTATCCCATGTCTGGAGATGCCAGAGGTCAATAAAAATTCTTTGTCCAGGAGCGGCATGCATGAATGCAGCGAAGGAGGTCAGGAAGCCGCTCCGCGTGCCTATGCGCGCAGCGATCACGAGCTACAAGGGACGGTCCCCGGAAGTCCATGGCGTGGTATTGATGTGCAGCGGACGTAAAATGCACTCACCCACAGCAAAGCCTACGCGCGCACTTCTTTTGTTATCACAAATTCGATCCGGAGGATTCGTGAGAAATAATGAAAACCCGAAACATCCGAAGATGAGGAAGCGAAAGGGTGTCTTATATGGTCGGAACGATAAAATCGACTGTGACCTGACAAAAGTGCGCGCGTAGGCTCTGCTGTGGGTTGTGCATTTACGTCCGCGGCACATCAATACAGCCGCCAAGGACTTCAGAGGCCGTCCGTGCAGCTCGACGCTGCGCGCATAGCACGCGGAGCGGCTTCCTGACCTCCTTCGCTGCATTCATGCCGCCGCAGCCCCAGGCAAGACGAGAACGAACGATTCTCGAGGTCCGTTTGTTGTCTTCATCAAGATTATATGACAGGTTGCGGTGCGGTAGCTTGAGTGGTTCTATACTTATGTACATGGCCCTTTACATTTTGGTTCATAACTTTTCGTCACTACTACTCGGCAGTCATCAGATGGGGTTTGTATGACGACCCGGGAGATGTGTTGATCGGGAAAAATGGCGGTTATGGGTAGTAGTGGCTACCCGGTCTGGTCATTCCTTGTCAGCTGAAAAGATGGAAAACGGTAAAATCAGATGGCGTAGACGCTTGTAGGTCCGAACTCAGGGGTGTGCATCTACCGTTTACCAATATACTGGTTTTCTCCGACTTTACCGGTAAATTTTGATTTTTACGATTTCCACCAACTCTACCAACTTAATCTCAGAAATTGCAAAATTTTTACCGATAAACTTAAGTTACACTTTTTCACGGCATTTAAGCTCGACCAAGTTCTCGCGTAAATTGCATGGATTCCAACTGACTATTACGACTTTACAATGACCACCTTTGTGGACGATTTTCTTACTACTGATTACTCCATGTTTCCTCACACAAGAATTCGCAGACATTAGGGAGTGGCGGACCGCCGGCATTTGCTTGGCTGAGCAAAAACCATTCCCGGTGTTGGACAGCCACTAGCCGGTCGGTCCTGCCAGGACGTTGGCCGACCTCTGGCAGTCTCTTGGCGGCTAAGTACCTGGCAGTCCGCTGTTCAGCAATCGTTCGGCCAGCGGTCCTGCCAGTCTCTTGGCAGACGTCGATGAGTCGAGGCGGGTCCTTCACCGCAGATCGTTAGCGTGGTGGAGATCGCCTACGCAACGGTCTGAGTATGTGAGACACCCACCTCACCTCCCCCTGGCCGTGAGACTTGCCCCTCAGCTGCCAAAAATATGCTAGCCTCAGAGGAGTGACTTCGGAGTGTCACCTTCTAGTGCCGGCATCAAAGTGCCGAGCGAACACTCATTTGACTGAATCACGCCTTATATGCCGGCTCGACTTATCAATGAAATCAGAGATCAAAACTATATCATGTTAGAACGCGAGTAGTCACGTCAACTCCTCTTGAGTGCCGACTAGAGTGCCAAGCAGAAGCGCCACTGGGCGGTTATGCGCCAGCCAAAGTGCCGATTGGTGGATAACTGCGTTTCAATGAGCTCTGGTAATTTCGAGGTTTGATTACCCTTGCCAGCTGAATGCAAGTTATCACGCAGCTTTCAGGCAGCTGGCAACGCATTTTATTTCACGCCGGCAGGTCCTGCCGCTAGCTCTAATTGAGATGCCAAGGTTGGGAGCGCCAGCTGTCCGGTGTCTCGTCATTACCGGAATACCTGCCAGCCGAATGCCACTTCTATCGCCCAGCTCTAGGCAACTGGCACATATTCGTCAGCCGTCCGTCGCTGGTGCATCAAAATGGCATGCCGAGTGTATGCCAACTGTTGACCTCGTGATCGCCATTGGCCAGCTAAATGCCATCTAATCCCCCAGCTGTTGAGCATTGGCGAATTTTCTTGCCAGCTGATCCGAATGTCTGAGTTCGTATATTTTATTTTTGATGTTTTAACGGTTGTCTTTTTGAAAAATTGATCTTCATACCTTCATTAATGCTAAGTCATACTCCTCTATAGCTTACCGGTGAACGTTTACAGAGTATAAATCGAGCCAGATCCTTCCAGCCCATAAGAAATCCTATTTTTTGTGAATTAGAGAGGCGGGGGAGAAATGTTCTTCTCATCCGTTTTAAAAAGCAAGCGTCGCGATAGAAAAAGATTCCTAAGCTTTTTTTTTGAAAGGAGGAGCCTAGGGATTCCTCAATGTTGCAAGAAATTTGAAAAAGATTGCTGCAAATGCAATGGCAAACAAATTAGAACGTCCTGGGTCAGTTCTGGCATTCCATCTGCTTACATTAACTCCACGGC